>VVHJ01031949.1:0-25173 GCA_015107715.1 Tylochromis polylepis
GATTTAAAAACCAATAAAAGGACTTTAAAACCAATCCTAAATTCAATTGGAAGCCAGTGTAGAGAGGCCAAAACCGGAGTGATGTGGTCGAATTTCCTTCTGCCAGTTAAAAATCGTGCTGCAGCAAGCTTACAATGTGTATATTCAAGAGCGCTAGATGTAACGCATTTAATAATCAAAACATTCATCAAACTATGCAGCCTTAACGCAATTCTCCTTCAATGTAATTTCATTTTCGTGCTACTTCTGTTACCTACCTCTACCTACTGTTAAATGGAGCGATTTAAAAAAAAAAAAGACTGTCACTGCTCTAATCAATGAACACGAAATGAATACTAAGTTGCCACCTCTGCTTTAAAGACAATCTTGAACGCTGTTAGGGTCCATTTATTTATTCCAATTGTCTTGAAACGCAAGAAGAGCCAACATTTGACCATTTTTAAAAAATTATTATTATTTCATGTTTTAATAGTACGTACAGCTAAGCAAACTGAATTTTAAACCATAGCCAGGAGTGTCAAATAACAATTTTACGTACAACCGCACATGTACACGTCACGTTCCCCTTGCTAAGTGGGAAAATAAACTCACTTTCCCGTGCAGCACTGCGGCTCCCCCCTCCCATCTCGCGCCTTCCCTCTTGTCTCTCCTCGAGCTGCTAGCCGTCGGTGTGTGTTGTTGTTGAAGCAATGATGGCGGCAGCGGGATGCGGATCAGCAACCGCGGCTGCCGTAGGAGGCCAAGGTGGAACCGCTACGGCCAGAGGTCGTTTTCCCGGTCGGCCTTGGTCATCACGCAGTCGTTTGCGCTCTGAGAAGCGTTGGCAACTCGGGCGATCGGGCTTAGAAGCTGATGATGTGACTAACGGAGGGCCAAGGCCCGCAAACCTGGTTCTATCGTTAAACGAAGACCAGTCTCACTTGCGCTTGCTTGGAATACAGGAAAGCCACAAGATCCTTGGCCAGGCTGGATACAGCTCTAGTGGGAGTGAAGAGGTGAGGTCCCACACCCACCCAGGAGTTAGTATCTTTATTTCATCTTCTCACATTTTGTGTGATCTTTAATGCACAAGAAAGAGAGCAGAGCACAGCAGTGTGACTGCTTAGTGCCATGGAGAAATGTCAACATCCTTCAGGCTAGCGTTAACTTTAGCTTCAAGCTTGCTAAGCTAAAACTGTATGCTAACTGTTAGCACAGTGGAGCTCTCCATTACATTTAATGAACAGTCGTAAGACAAAATAAGCACTTCAGCCAAAGCAACAAAGCTGTTGAAGTCACAGGAGCACTGTTGCTTAATTTGCTACCAGAAAGGTTAAGATTTTAAAGGGTTATGGCATGCATAACCTTAAGAGGTAACTGTAAAAAAAAAAAAACATTATGCGGGAACGCCAGTTTGTAATCAGGAGTCTCAATTATTTCATGTATGGCCCAATCGTTATAGGGCCAGAGTAGCAGCTAGCTAGCTAATAGTGAACACAAAGAAGGGGAAGGATAGCGCCTCCGTACCCCGCACAGTGGCTAACTGCTAACACTTCTGTTTTCATACTCTGCATAGACGCAGGCAGAGTAGTCTGCTTAGCTAACGTTACTTTAAATAACACCGCACATGTGTCTGAGCTTATTTATACCAAATAGATAACTTTCACAAATTAGTTTGAATGCTTTATGGAGGCTGGGTTTACTAACCGCTAGCTAATGTCACCAAACACGTCAGGTTTAAATGGTGGTGCAGAAGTGTGCCAAAGTCAAATGCAACCTTGTTAGAATCGAAAGCGTTCAAATTCACCTCATAAAGTTTAAGTATAATCCCGATTCGTAAGAGTGGCGCTGTTTGTATGAGTTTAGATCCCAGTTGTAGGTATGGGGATGTACAGTGCTCGAAGAGAATAGTAATTACAGAGAGATTTAACAGCGTTTTTTTTTTTCCGTAGCTGCTCATTTGACATTCATATTAAACCTGTTGACGTATCTTGTTGCATTAGGTGGTAAACAGTCTAGATTATGTAATAACATTATAGGAGGTTTTCTTACTCAGCCACGTATAGTTTTTTCTCTTTTTTGTTGTTGTTGCTGTTACTAATGCACAACGTATTTATGATATCTGTATAACAACCCACAATGGATGAATGACAGTAGTTGGTTTCAGCAAAACAGTCATGTACTATTGATGAGTTTTATTTTAAAAAGTCAGACTTGTTTGCTTTATTGTTAGAAAAGCCCTTGTTCAGATGTGCTGTGATCCACATATATTGATTTGTTAATGTGTTAAGTGTTAAAAGCACGTGCATGCGGTGGAATTTCTTTCTGCACTATGGATGATTAATGTAAAGACTTAACACTTTAGTTATTGTTTATGCTGATGGTTTAACAGTTTCCAGCAGAGTGCAAAGTGGCTTTAAGTGTTAATTGCGGTTTTATTTTTCAAGGGCGATGACTTCAAAGGATTTGAAGCCGAGACAAAAGGTTCCAAGGGACCCGTATTGTCTCAACAAAATTCTTCCAAAGGTAAAGAGCAAGCTGGTATTTAATCACATGAAATATTTGGTGTTATTTCTAAATAACCCACAACTTAGGAAATTAATTAAGCATGAAATGCAATATAATATATGACTTTTTTTTGTACTCAGACGATTTTGTCTTTATTTAATACTTTTGTTTTGCAGGTGATGCTGCCAACACAAAATCGAAACGACAAAGTGAGAAGCTACTGCTTAAAACGCCAGCAGTGAAGGCAGCTGCACCGCCTGACCCGATAAAAGATGTAAAATCTTCAGAGGAAATGCACGACGTGTCCCTTGAAGCAAAACCAGCAAAAGATTGCAAGAAAGGTTCGAAAGGCAAAAACACTATGGATCGACAGGCCGCCAAGAGCAGAGCTTCATCAGCAGCACCGAGGATTACTATAAAGTTGGTGGCCAAAAAGAAAATCAAAACCGTAAAGGAGCCTCAGAAAAAATCTGCAAAGAAGTTGAAGATGAAAGGAGATCAGCATGAGCCTAAAACCAAGGACATTCAGGGTGACCAGATTTTAAGTGCTCACGTCAAATTAAAAACTGAACCACAAGAGGATGAACATGGCACGGAAGATAAAGGAGGGGGGACGGTACCTGTGAGAAGGCGTGGGAGATCTGCTTTAAAAACAACAGAGCCTGTATGCCAGACTAGCGCCAAAGTTGTGGTTAGTGACCAAAAATCAAAGGAGAAAGAATCGGTTGATCAACTTGATCCTGTAAAAGAGAGCGGGACTGTAGAGCCAAAATCACACGCAAAGAAATTGAAGCATAAGGAAACTGCTGCTGGCCAGGTTCCTGATGTTAATCAACTAGTGACTCGTCGGAGCAATAGAGTCACAAACCCACTCTCTAAAAGAGCCTCAGAGAGTGCACCTGAAGCAGAAAGTTTGAGTACAAGTGATACCGTTGTAGCAGCGTCCAAGTCCGAAGCTTCACGGACAACAGAGGCCAAACCATCAGCGGGAAGTAATAAACGAAGGCAGAGCAGGAGGCTGAATAAAAATGTTACAGTGCCAGAAAACCAAGGGCTGTCATTGTCAGAGACTGATAACTCAGCTGTACAACCCAGTGATAGTTTGCCTTTGAAAAACGAGGACATGAGGGTCCCAAGCTTAAAGTTAATAAAGATCAGAAACCCTAAATATGATGCACAGGCCGCAGGGAAGAATTCGTCTCGAAAGAAAAAACGAAGAAAATTTATCTGGACTTTGACTTTAGTAAAGGGAGGAAGTCAGACACCACGCGCTGAAAACACTTTCACAGTAACACCTAATGCTGTAAGTGAGGTTGATCAGCCTGATCTTTGTGATACCAGTGTCAGTGAAAATTTAAAGGGAATTGATGATGAATCCAAACTTGATGACACAGCTCCAAGGGAGAGCGAAAGCACTGAGAGTAATGAGAGTAATCAGAAGGATCCCCAAAACAACGCTGAGGAGCTGTTGGAGGAAAAGACCACTTTACAGGTTGAAGTTGCAGTGGAACACACGGCTGAAGCATCTCCACAAGAAATCACTAAAACGGACTGTGGGAAAGTTGTCCCCCCTCTTCAAATTAAAAAGGTCTCCTCTCCTGGCAAACATAGAAGTTCAAAGCCTTCTTTTTTAATTCAGCAGGTCAGCCCTGTGGCTGAAAAGATGTTGGAAAAAGAGGAGAAAGAGGATGTTTTAAAAGATCAAAATGAAACTAATGAGGATAAGTCAGCATGTCTGGATGTTGATGTCACACCAACAAGGAGGCTAAGGAGGAGGACATCAAGCCTTGATTCATCACCTACAAAGTCTTTCAGTCAGAAGCCAGTGAACACTCCAAAACGAAAGCTTAGAGCAAGTGCACAGGATGAAGACGCCCCACAGGTTCACGTTGAAGATTCTTCTCAGGTTTCAACTGAAGATTCCAGTTCACAAGTTCTTCCTGAAAACTCTTGTCTCGATTTGTCTGAGGAGCCATCGCAAACGACCTGTGTAAACTCCTCTGAAATTCTTGACAAGGATACCTCAACTATTGCTGAAGACCCCTCACAGGTGCCAGGTGACGCGTCCCCACCAAAGGTGGAGAATGAGGTAGAACCTCAGATTAATGAGGTCGCACCACAGTTTAATGAGGCCAAACCATTGCCTGTGCCTTCCAAGCCTAGAAGATGTAGAAATAACAAACTAGGGAAAAAGAAGTCTGTTCCAAGGAAGAAGGCTGTCGTTTCCACTGAAACTGCTGTCAACACAGAGCCTGTTACAGTTGACGCTACTAACACAGAGCCTGTTCAAGAGGAAGACACTCAGCCTTTAGTAACAGAGGTAAGCCAGCTGGAAACAAAAGATTGCCCTCCGCCAGAGACCAAAGAGGACCCTGTGTCAGTGGAGGAAGAGCAGATACAGCCACCAGTAAAGGAAGAAATGGACATTCAGTCAATTGAAAGTCAGCAATCTTTGTCGCTGGAATGTCAAACGAGTGATATAAATGCACCAATGGCGTCTCAGAAAAAAGGTAAAAAGAGACGTAAAAACTTAATTGGTCAGCGCCAGAAACACAGACACAGGAGCAAAGATGGAAAATTTGCCCCACTCAAATTACCTGAAAGTGAACAAACTGACGAGGGAGATGGTGACATTTCTACCCCACTGGCAGCTAACGCACCATCCCCAAGCTCCAAACTTATCGGGGTACATAAAAAGTACAAAAAGAAGCAGTCAAGTCTTCAGTTTATTGGCTCTAAGAGACCAAAACCTAAAGTAATTTCCAAGCTGATCGATATAGGACTTGACAAAGATAGTTTGAAGCAGGAGGAAACAGACACATTAGTTGATGGGGGGCAGGCAGATGTTGCAGAGGCTCAGCGCAGTAAGTCAAAGTTCATAAAAAACATTAAGCACTTCATAATGCCTGTGGTAAGTGCCAGATCCTCTCGGGTGATCAAGACCCCGCAGAGGTTTATGGATGATGCAGGAATGTCTGTATTGCCTCGGAGAAACTCCCCAAAGAAGGGATTACAACTGGGCTTGCAAATACGTCCAGCAAAGAGGCGAGATGACGGGACAGACAGAGCAATATCGCCAATCCTGCCAATTGATGAGGAGGACATACTGAGTGAAGCTCAACTGGATGTCGATCTGTTTTCAGCTCAGGACCTCGATGAAAGTATTGATCTCGCCGATAGTCTGTTTTCTGAGAGAAAAAGTGTCAAAACTGATAAGAACAGGTCCCTTCTAAAGAACTCTGGTTTCAAGTGGCATCTTCCAGAAGAGTCAGGCAAGGAAGTGAATACACTGGACAAAACTCCAGAAAACAAACGTGAGGATCTGTTTTCACTGACACCAGTTGATAAGCCTACAGAACTATCTACTGACCTCCTTGATGTTCAGAAAAAGAAAAGCTGCCCTAAGTTCACTAAGCAAACAACTCACCTCAAGATATATCAGAGGCTGAAGAAGCCACACCTGGGACTTCTTAAAAGCAAAAACCCAACAGAGCCCGATGGTGCGAGTAAACCACTCCAACCTCCTGTTGATTTAGCAGAAGGACTAGATGATGAAGCCATGAGTATTAGTCTTAGGCAACGGGATACAAGCATAGAGAAAGACAAGTCCAAGCTTAAGATCGAAGACCTCGATACACCTGGAGTAGTGAGAAAAGTTTCTGTCTGTGTTAGGAGTACTAACCCAAAGTCACTCACATTGCAACATGGCGAAGTGGAAGATATAGCTGCAAAAGACACTGCCCAGCCTCACTCAGGTAACACTATACTAATGTTAAGCAACATTCGATTCATCACTTACACAATCGTGCAAACAAGACTATACCACAGACCTGAAAATGGCTTGTATTGCTTCCACAGGAGAGTTGCAGTCAGTACAGAACTCAGGCAGATGTGGAGGCATTTCTCTTGGGTCTGTGGAGAAGGTAGTACCACAAAGAGCACGACTCACTGGTGCAAATAAAAGAATGTTCAATCTCCTCAGGAAAGCCAAGGTCCAGCTTATTAAAATTGACCAGCAGAAACAGCTTAAGTCGTCCGGGGTAAGGTCACCGTCACCACAAGCGTGTTTTCCATTCATTGTATACATTGACTGTTTGTTAGTAGCTAAACCTGGTTTAATAAAATGTCATAGAGGAAGAAGACATCATATAAACACAGTTGTTTTGTGTGATACGTCATGTATTGGTGTTTTGTTTCTTTTCCCATTAACCTTGCAGCTGTTATCTGGCCCGGCTGGAGCCAGGTCTCAAGATATGACCTCTAAAAGACAAAGGAGGAAGCAGAGAGTGCAGCTTCATTCTGACGTTCCAGTCAAGACAGAACCGCCTCAAGTACAAGTAAGCGTGGAAATCAATAGGTCTGAGGGGAGAAAAATCTTGTTTCTGTCTGTGGTTGTACCAAGCGGATAAAAGGAAAAAAAAAACCCTTGTGTTGAGCTGAAATTGAAATGGGGAAGATCCCGTCCCGTATAAACTACAGCCTCATGGCATTTTTTTTTTTCCTTCCTCAGCCACAGGTCATCTCCCCACTGTGCCAGGAGTTCCGTAGAGCAGGAGGTCCCCGTATCAAGCACGTGTGTCGTGCTGCATCTGTGGTCCTCGGGCAGCCACGTGCCATGGTACCAGATGATATTCCCAGACTTAGTGCCTTGCCACTGCATGAAAGATCTGGCATTTCCCCATCAGCAGTCACTAAAGGTAGATATGACACAACCGATGACATTACACTGCTTGTCTGAACAGTTCCTATAAACAAATTTGTTCCTTAACTCAAACATAAGTAATGCTAGCTAACTTCCAGGAGAGGATGAAGTTTGTAAAAGTGTTTAGTTTTTATTTGATATTCTCTGTAACCAGACTTGTCTTGATCATTTAAATATTTAGTGCCTGATCATTGCCTCTTTACTATTTTTATCTATACCACTGCTGTTTGATGTGGCTGAGAATGCATTTGTGAAAGATAACAAGAACTGCTGTTCAGATAAGCTCAAATCGTGCATAAAAGGCACTGTTTTCCCATTCTTAGTGTATTTTTGTTCTTGCAGATGTTGGTTCTCCATCTGAATCAGACAGTCCCGGGCTGTCAGATCCAAAGGTCACCAAGGTCAAGAAACCATCAAATTTCGTGAAGCGGAAAGGACTTGGACCTTTTGGGTACCGATCTAGGAGGTGTGGCGTATGCAAAGGCTGCAATCACGAAGAGGATTGTGGCAAGTGCATTAACTGCCTGGACAAACCCAAGTTTGGTGGTCCCAATACCAAGCGGCAGTGTTGTGTGTAAGTTACGTTTAGTAGTTTTTGTGCCACATAGGACACTGTGGTGAATTCTGATTTATTCTAAGAATTCTGATTTATTTTATTTTAACCACAAGGTATAAGAGATGTGACCAAATTGAGGAGAGGAAAGCTCGCAGATTAAGTGGGAGAACGGCACCCAAAGGTAATTTTTCCCCTTCTGTGCACACTTCATGTTGCGGTAATCCTTACAAATCAGCATCACCACTGTTTTCTTTTAGGTTCTTCTAAGCGAAGGCGATCTTCTCTCAGTGGGGGTCATTCAAGTAATGACGAAGGGAATGACTCACCGTCTGGTCTCCAGAGTGACGGCCACAGTCCGTCATTGAGAAAGCAGCCGAAGCGTGTCGTTAAACCCCGTGTCTATTTTGACCTGGTGGATTACGACTCAGATCTGGATGATAAAGCTCTCTCGAGCTCTGCCTCACCAGCAAGGAGAAGAGGTGTTGGACCCCGTTTCAGTCAAGGTAAATTTAATACTCAGCGACTGCTTGACAGAGTCTAGTTGATTCTTTTCTTTAAGAATAGCAAGTAGCTGTGTATTTCTTTAAGTTTGGATATTGTTTTACTAATAAGATTACAAAGCCTGTTAATGACGAGCCTGTTAATAAAATAATTTGTTTTTTCCATGATATCCTCAAGACTTTGTGTCGCTGGAAGGATTCTTGGGAGACATATCAGATGATGAGGTCAGGCATCGAAAGTCCAGTTCACACCGTGTGCCGTCAGCTCGACGTAAACCTGAGAAGGTGAGTAATTCTGGATATAATTGGTACTTAAACTGTACTTGGCTTATACAATGTAAATTTGTGGCAGTCTTACAGAAGTATATTGATAGTTTGCCAACAAGGATAAAAAATGTCCAGCTCTGGCACACTGTGCTTAACATCATGCTGGTTACTGTCACTGAGATTGTAGCAAACAAACCAGAAGTTTCTGCAGAAAGCTGTGTCGGTAGTCTTGAGGTACTTACATGCCCATTCTTTTGCTAATTTAATGCAGTGAATTTTAGCAATCAGCAATTTAATTACCCATAATGCTGGTCTGTAGGTTGCGGTGGTCTCTCAGGGTCTCCAGTCTCAGGGTCCTTTGGAGCAGACTCCTCCCAGTGTCCTGGCTGCATTGGCCCATGGATTTGAGCAGCGAACTGTTGAGTCTTCTAAACCTACTCACAAAATCAGGGTTGATTTTAAGGTAAGTCTTTTTTTTGTCTTTGTTTCATAAATTCCAGTGTTGTATTCCTGTCAGAAAGTAATAACTAGAGTTATGCATTTGCAGACATACTCTGTTTCTTATTTGCCTTCCTCAAATATTATTTTCTCCACAGAAGACGTACACACAACTAACACCTGTAATAATTTAAAATGCATTTCATGATTTCACATCAGTATAATTTTTTGCCCAGCAGAGGTCAGTGTTAATCTAAATTCCCACATGAGCAGTGTTGCGGTTCATGATTCATTAGAATTTTGTTCCTTCTGATCTGTTGAATTATTTTTTTAACCTATCGATGAAAGTTTTACATGTGTGAAAATGTCAATTATAACTTGTATTAAATTTAATACACAAGCCAGCTGCCCACAAAGTTAATCCTTAGTTCAATCTACAACATAGGAAATAAAGGCGCATATAGATATTTACACTTTCTTTCATGGGCATTGGTTAATAGATGCAATATGGTAATGGTAACTACTGTGAAAATCTTTAATTTTTTAGGTATTTATTTTTTTATTTTTGTCTCATTTTCAGGAGGACTGTACTTTGGAGAATGTCTGGAATATGGGTGGATTAAGTATACTGACCTCTGCGCCACCCATGCCACCCTATGTCTGCTTCCTTTGCACCAGTAAAGGGCAACACGAGGTAACTGATGATTTCTACTTTTAATTTAAACATTCAGTCTCCTACTTACCACCTTGTATTTTCAAAAAAGGTTTAGATAAACATTAAACACCACATGATTCAGATAGCAAGGTGTCAGTTGTTTTTTATTTTAATTTACCTTTTCTTTTTTCCTCTGACTCTCATTTTACAGATGCTGTATTGCCAAGTGTGCTGTGAGCCTTTCCACAAGTTTTGCCTTGAGCCAGCAGAGCGCCCCTCAGAGGAGAACAAAGAAAACTGGTGCTGCAGACGCTGCAAGTTTTGCCATGTGTGTGGAAGGAAAAACAGGCTCTCAAAGGTAGAAACTTTTTATTTGTCCTGTTTAGCTTTCCTATTGGTATGTACTTTAGTCTGTTTGCTTCACATGTTTCCATGTCTTCCTCAGCCTTTATTAGAGTGTGAACGATGCCAGAACTGCTATCATGCCTCCTGTTTGGGACCAAACTACCCAAAACAAAACAAGAAGAGGAAAGCCTGGGTAGGTTGCTTAGAAAACACAATGTCAGTGATATTTACTATGACCATGCCCATTTCTCATAGTAATATTTTGTGCAGGTGTGTATGACATGCACCAGGTGCAAAAGTTGTGGCGTCACACCAGGGAAGAGTTGGGACACTGAGTGGAACCATGACAAAGGACTCTGTCCAGATTGTTCAAAACTCTATGACCAGGGTGAGGCAACAGTTTAACCTTGACAATAAGTTTATCATTTGGTGAATTGTCAGCTTCTTTAACTTGTACCATCATTTCCTGCTTTGATGCTAAACTTGTCTGAATGTCTCTCTTTTTTAGGTAACTACTGTCCAATCTGCTTCAAGTGTTATGAGGACAATGACTACGATAGTCAGATGATGCAGTGTGGCACCTGCAACCACTGGGTTCATGCCAAGTGTGAGGATCTAACAGGTGATTTTTATTCTTGACTCTGTAAACATTGATGGCATACAGTTTTGAAGCTTCTTAATACTGGAACAGCATTATCGAACTTAAATGTTATCTGCTACTATCAGCTGAGCATAAATGTTTTTTTTTTAGATTGCATTTGTGAATTTTGATTATTAGCGGATTTCTCCGTCTCCATCCAAAATATCTCTCCCGTAAAATAATTTCAGATGAGCTGTATGAGATCCTGTCCAGCCTGCCAGAGAGTGTAGTGTATTCATGTCGACCATGTAGTGTGACCCAACCCAGTGCCTGGAGAGAGCTTCTCTACATTGAGCTCAGGGCTGGGGTGGAGAAGGTGCTAGCATGCTTGCTTTCGTCCACCCTCACCCAGCACCTTGTTACCTGCTCACAGGTAAGAGACTTTGCTTCTATTTTTATTAGAGGTGCACTGATTGGCTTCCCGGGGACTGGAATCAGATGATTTTCAGTGTTCTCAACACCAACCGGTGATCAGCTGTTCAGCCTGATATATAGCAGTTATGAGCTGGTCCATTTCATGCATGCACAACATGCACAAGTACTCATCTGCACACTCACAGCCACGTGTTAACATGTTGTTAGCATGTTAGTATTGTAACCGAAGATTGCTAGAGTCAACTGCAGGGGAAAGCACCGCGAAAACATTTGCTGCAAACTTAATCAGATGCTTAACTCAGTCTTTTCCAGCTGAACATGGATGTTTTACAGAAGCTAACAAAAGAAAAGTGGTAAAGGTAACCAAAGCTTAAAGAAGCCGCAGTATGAGCAAAGGATCAAAGCAGTTACAGAAAAACTTATGGAGACAAGTGAAAAGAAAAAAGAATCAATGTTCTGTTATCTGTTGAAGTCATAAACATACTGGAAAATGATGCAAGTCCCTGACTCGTTTTTGGGTTTGTTTGTTTGTTTGTTTTTTTTGTTTTATGAATCTGCTGCACTTGCTTTTGTTTGCTTAAGGTAAGGTGAAATATGTCAGGTAAAGGTGGGTGCACAGCAACATGTTTTCATGTATGTGTTCCTCTTTCCAGCAGTAGAGTACTTTATTTTCAGCTGTTCCTGTAACTCACTGCATCTTGTGATCAGTTGTGAAGTTTATTTTTTATTATGAACATAAATTTGATTTTTGTTTGTATATGCTGTCAACTGTAGTTCTTAGAAAGAAAATCATAACCAGGAAAAATCGGTATTGGCTGGTCACACATCCTAGAAAATTGCAATCGGTTCATCTCTTATTTTTATGACTCAAATGTAGGTTTTTATGTTAGATACCATTAAATATAGCTACTAAAATGTTTCCGTTCACTGTATTATTATTATTATTATTATTATTATTATTATTATATTTTATTTAGGACCAGTAAAGTACTGAAATTACATGATGTTTAATTTTCTTCGACTTCTGTTGTAGTGTGAAAGATTGGTCGACCCTGACAGTGGCATAGAAGGAAAGCCAGCCTGTGACCTCAGAGCTGTAGGAAAGAAGTTTGACAAAGGCCTTTATACTACATTGGTGAGTACATAGTCCTTTTATTTAATGTCACATAATCAGTTTAAGTAGATTAACTGGTGTAAAACGTTGTGCTTCCATTTAAGCATTAAGGCTGTACAATCATGGCAAAAATGACGATCATGATCGTTCAGTTTTTATTGCAAATTGTAAACCGAACATTGCTTTCACATTTTCATATCTGTACAAAAATATAAGTCAAAATAAAATCGATCCTCCTTATTCTCCTTATGTTTTTCACTCCTTTCATTGTACCTGCGTGATGTACACAATCATGGATAAAGAATTGCTCGAGCAAATGACATGCGTTTGTCTAATATGTTGACCATTTCCGCAAGCCTTCGTTACTTGCTTCATCTGGTTGGCACATAACTTTTTCCAAATAGAATCCGATTGGTTGGTGATTTCAGTGCACCCCTGTGAGTTACATGAATACACTGACTCGCTGTACAGCCTTACTTCTCTGGATCTGCGAGTTGATGCTAGACGATTCGCGTTAGCAACCATTGCTTTTTTTTTAGCCTTCATGCATTCATCATACTGCAGTTTGTGTGTTTGTTGTGTGTTTTCAGGTGGTTGAATAAGTAAGTTGTGTTGCTTTGCAGTGTAGACGCACAGCACTCTGATTTCTTCCTGGTTAACAGCACTTATGCTAAGTCTTTCCCTTCTGCTGTGCCTAGTTCAATATTTAGATTGTAGTTTCACATGGCCAGACTAGCCCAGGAAACTTCAAACTTGGTGGGGGGAACAGCTGTGTTTGGCACATGGTCACATGCTGATTTAAGGAGCGCTTCATTTGCTTTTGCATTTTAATTAGCGAAACATACATTTTAAATATTGCTCGATTATGCGCATTTAATTGCGGAATGCCAAAATTGTCATCTAGATTCAAATTCAGTTAACTGTACAGCCCTATTAAGTACCAAAGTATTTTTTCTTTTTTTCTTTCTTTTTTGAAATAGAAAATGTTCCATGAGGATGTGGTCCAGGTGGTGCGAAAAAGGCTAGAGCAAGAGGAAGATCTTCCAGAGGAGCGGAGACCTACTGCCTTGGCACGATCCTACTACTTAAAGGTGCTGTATGGCCAAAAAGACATAAAGTGGTCTCTCCTGAAGTTATGCAGAATTGGCTCTAAGCATGATTTATCTTTCAGTTTGTTTGTTTTGTAACATTTATAATTACTGAGTGATTTTTCTCTTTTAGCTTCTCGAGGAGGTATTTAATTGGTTCAACAGCCAAGACCCAAAGGTGTGGGACCCTTGTACCAAAGACTTGCCAGTGTGAGTATTACATTTTTAACATTTTAGTTTAAGAAATACTCCAATAAAGTTATGTATTTAAAATGTGACATAGCTAGATAGATACAACAGAAATGAGCACATCTCTGTTAAACATCACCTAAGTATGAAATTCATGTCTCCTTACAGTAAAATAAACAAAAATTAGATTTCGCTTCTAGAAATACAGGCTTCACTGTAGGAATACCTTGCAACCAGTGTTTTTTTTTACCAAGATTGAAATCTTTGATTTATTTTTTAATACCTCATATGTCCACCTTTATATTTGATGACATACTTAATCTTTGTCGGAATCTGCAATGCCAGTGTTGCACAATCTGCCTTTGGTACGAAAATATGTCTCTTAGGTGCTCTTGGCTAGAGGTGCTGCGTTTTTCTTTCTTTCTCCATAAAATAATCCAAAGGTCTTCTATTAGATTCATGTCAGGCGACTGGATCATAGTTTTTCAGTTCTTTTACATGTATGTCCAACACTGAGAAACTTCTGATGCTCATTTTATAACTAGCTGGAAATCACAGGTCTACTTAATTTTGTTTCAATGACAATAGGTTTTCTAACTTGTGTGGCAGTCATCGCCAGAGTATTTGCTTTAGTTTCTAATTTTGAGTCTTTATTATTAGTTTAAGTGTGCAGAGGCAATACAATAAATACAACTGTAAGTATTTCAAGTGTTAATTTTTTTATATATATATATATATATATATATATATATAAGTAGGTATATTTAAGTCATATTACACAGGGGTTTGTTCACTTATGATGTGTGCTGTGTATGAAAGGGGAAAGCACCATTCTATTTTTGTCCTGCTTCAATTTTTGAACTTCTGAATTCTCTCTTCAGGGGGATGTTGTCCCACGCTGTTCATCCTCCCACAACAGAGCATGTTTATGCCCAGTGGCAGGAGAGGGAGGATCTATCATCTAGAGCTCCACTGGGACTCCTGCAGGAGGACAATGGACAAAACTTGGATATAAAGGAAGAAGAGGCTCTTTCTCCGATGTCTAGGGAACCAACAAGCCTGAACCACTTCAAAAGCAGCAGACTCAAATTCAAAGGTGACATACTCAGTTTATGAGAAAATGTTCTTTATTTTCTGTTTTTTTTCTCTTCCACTAAATATTTACTTGTGTGTGTTTACGTAGGAAAAAGAGGTCGGCTTTCAAAAGCTGATCTAGACACTGGGTGGTCTAAAGATGATGAGAGACAGTGCTCTTTGTGTCAAAAATATGGAGACCTCAAATCGAATGTAAGTAATTCCCTAAACATTAAAATTAAGTGGTTCACAGAATAATGCAAACCCAATTCACTTTTTTGTTTTTTTAAATTCTGCATTCCACTTTGATTAATTTCATATTGGATTGTTTTGTTTCCTTCCACAGGAAGCAGGCAGGTTACTGTACCTGGGTCAGAATGAGTGGGCACATGTCAACTGCTGTCTGTGGTCTGCAGAAGTTTTTGAAGAGGACAATGGCTCTCTGCTGCATGTACACAGTGCTGTCACAAGGGGGCGCTTAATGGTTAGTTGTTATCAACCTCATAAACTGAAAATCACTTATAATCTGAAGAGCTGAACCAGATCAGTCTTTGTCTCTTTATTGTAATTACTTTAACCCAAACTTTGTTCTTCACTCTTCACTGTCATTAACCCTAATCTTCCTCAGCGATGTGAACGTTGCAATCAGTCGGGTGCCACTGTGGGCTGCTGTCTGACATCTTGTCAGAGCAACTACCACTTCATGTGTGCCCGCTCCCGTCAGTGTGTCTTCCAGGATGATAAAAAGGTCTACTGCTACAAACACCGACATCTCATCAGTGGCAGGGTAAATTCACCTCTTCCACCTTGTCTTTTTCAGGATTTAAACAAGCTTTTTTTTTCTTTTCTTTTTTTTAATGAATTTAAATCATAGTCTTAGTTACGTACCTTTGTTTTACAGATGATAACGGGTCAGGAATTTGAAGTAAACCGCAGAGTGTATGTTGATTTTGAGGGGATCAGTCTCCGCAGAAAGTTCTTGACTGGGTTGGAGCCAGACCTTATCAATGTGATGATTGGTAAGCTGTTTTGTTTTAGTTGATTCCTTGTTTGAGCCCTTAAAGGTGTTCATTAGAATCAGCTTTTGTTAAACTCAGAATTGCTCTCCGCATTGTTACTGTTCAGGTTCCCTGCAGATTGAAAAACTAGGTGTGCTGACAGAACTTTCAGCCAACAAAGGAAAATTGTTTCCTGTTGGTTTTCAGTGAGTTGGATTTTCTACTTTTAACATTAATTATACTTGATGATACCTGATTATAGAAAGAAATTATATTTGTAACATTTCCCCCTTCCTTAATAAGGTGTTCTCGGTGGTACTGGAGTACGGTTAACCCATTGCGGCGGTGCAAATACACATGTACTGTCCGAGAGGTCCGGCCAGTTGTCCCAGAGAAGCCAGTTGAGGAGATGCCGAACCAGGGAGATAATCACACCATTGCTCACAGCCCCCGTCCAATACCTGGTGTGTTGTTTTGTTTGTTTTTGTAACTTCTAAAAACTAGAAGGCTTCAACAAGTAATTCACTGTATTCATAAATCATTTCTATCACTCTTCAGTATCCAAAGCTCAACACAGTGATATATCAGAGTCCCACCCCCCAATGGAGGAAACCTCGATTCCAGGTATCCACCCAAAGTCAGATCATGGGGCAAGGCCCAAAATTCCCCAACCCAGGAGACCAGCTGGAGGAATGTCAAGACCTCTGCCTTCCCCAGGTATGGTAGAAATTGTAACCTGTTCTTGTTTAAAACATAATAAATAAGCCATCACAGAATGTAAATATATAAATCTGCTGATTAATTCTGTTTTCCTCTTAGGAGTAGCCCAGCCCCACCACATACTGACCATTAGTGATCTAGAAGAGACTCGAAGAGTTCGTCGCCACAGCCCACACTCACAGACAACAGGCCTGCGCAGTCACATGTCCCCCCCTCCTCTGGGTCCTGTAACTGGACCAGTCACTCTCCGCACTGGAAAAAATTCCCTCCCTACTTCCCCATTGTTCCCACTTGGTGCTACAGACAGCCTGATAAATCCTCCGCCATCCCGCCCTGTTGGAGGTAGAGGTTCTTCCTCAGTACGATCCTCCGGGAATACAGCCCACTGTAACTCGTCATTCTTTCCCCAGTCTCCCTGGCAGGAAAGTGCTGGGAATTTTCCCTCTCAAAGTCTACCCTTCTCTTCACCTGTACAACATTTACCCAGAAGTCGACTGTCATTTGATCTAAGCCAGTCGGACTCAGTTGAGGTGCCACACAACTTCTTAGCTTCACCGGAGCCAGAGGATGTCTCTCCAGCAAATGGTACGTCACCCCAGGAGGACTTGGACCAGCAGAAAGATGAAGAAGAGTTTCCCTACAGTTCATTCCACAAGGACCCCAGCTTGAGTCTGGGCCAGGAGATGCGGACAGAACTTGAAATTGAAGAAACACTCTTGAATGAGGGGGTGGCCATGAATTGTGGGGGGCAAATAGTGGTGGAAGGTGATGATCAAGAGGAATTTTGGGGACCAGCCCAAGAAGTACAGAAGAAGAAGACTCTTGTTGCCAGTTTGCCACGGTCTGCGGCCTCAGCCAGGGATGACCTGGGCAATACATCCTCAGATGAAGATATGGAGCACTATTTTGACTTCTCTCGCACAATAGTCAGCTGCCCGGGATCAAAAGATCATTCCAAGTCTCCATCCTCACCTTCCTCTCGACCAATGGCTCAGCTGGATGGGGTAGATGACGGTACAGAGAGTGATGCAAGTATAGCAACCAGTGATGATGCTCAAAAAGTTAACAGTCAAACTCAGGTACAAGCCAAAAAACTAAACGATAAAAATCTTCCTGACTTTGAAACCGCTAACAGCACACAACCCCCCAAAGCATCATCTGATGATAAGCAAACAGATTCTTCTCCAGTCACGATTTCACAAGCCAAGAAAGATCCTGCTGATGGTTCAACTCAAGATGCACCTAACTGTTTTGATACCAGTCAAAGCTCCGAAATCCCTTTAGTAAACCAAGAGCCCATGCTTTCTACTCCAGTTGATAACGTTCTGCCTAACTTAACTACAAATGTGCCTGAAATCCCATATTCAGAGGGCTTATTGACAGGTTCCAGTTCAGGGTTGTCCTCTGAAACACCTCTTCTTCTTGAGAGATGTGACACTAGCCCACAGTTCACTGAAATGCTTCCTGTGCTACAAGGCACACCACTTGAGACCCCCGAACCTTGTAAAGCCCTGAACTCAGAATCTGACTGCAGCAGTTTTATATCACCAGCTGAGGGGGCTAGTGTGTTGATGAACCACTTAACATCTACTGCAATAGAGCCTCCAGTAGCAGGTTCTGCTGATAACAGTCAATGCTCTCTGTTGGGTCTTCTTCAGCCTTCCCCTTTAATGTCAACAGATGTACCAAACCCCTCTCAAGGACTTGTAGACCCTCTCCAGATGTATTCTTTGCCTACTTTTAGTCAGCCTCCCTTAACAAGTATTACATTGCAACCAGTGACTGCTGTACAAGAGTCAACAACTTTGCCGTCCCTGGAACCTGCTAAACTGACAACTCTTAGTCCCGTTGGAGATATGACACAGACACTGCTAAATGTCATGCCTCAGAATGATCCAGGCTTATCAGCTACTGTTTCTCTACCTGTGTATGCCACACAAACACAGCCACTAGGCTCTACAGCTGTCAGCATTGTTTCTTCCTCTGCAGCAATATCGCCTCTGTCTGGACTGTCAACACACTGTTCAGCTGCTCCCACACAGGTACAAACCACCTCAGCTCCGATGATCCTAAATGGTTACAGTTCTTCTGTCCAGAAGGAAGCTACAGCTGGCCATACAATCTCCATCAATTTCTCTACACCCAGGCCAACTATCGAACCTCAGCAACCAGTGGTACCCCAGGCATTACCCGGTCATGCCATTCTTACTGTGAAGGAGGTGGGAGGTCCAAATGTAGACCCTACACCACATGTACTACTGGTGAACCGCCTTGGGCAGATCTTTGTGAAAAACCCAGAAAGCAACACTTTCCAGCTGCCTACTCCCAGCTCCCCGTCCTACAACTGCGTCACTCAGATCGCTAGCCTTTTGCAGAGCAACGCACTGTCAGCCACACTAGCTGCAGCTGGTAATATGACTGCACCACCACCTGTGGCCAATGTGACGACAGGACCTCCTCCAATAGTCACACCTGCAGTTCAGAATCCATCCACTGTCACGCAGCTGCTCACACACAAAAACAATGACGCAATGGCAACGACCAATGTGAAGAAGTCAAGAAAAACTTCAAAAACACCAAAAGATGAAACTGCCCCAGATTCAAGAAAACCAAAGAAGAAGAAGGAGTCCAGCGTGTCAAAGAAATCTAAGTCCTCCAAGGCCTCGGGGCAGCCTGCTCTGCCATTGGAGAATCCTCCCATGAGTCCTGCTGAAAGTGCCCAAGCAATTATTAATCAAGCAATGGCGAGTAACTACACCCCCAAGTGGAGTGGGCTTCGAACAATGAGCCCTTCCTCACTGGTTTTGCCACCCGGCCTGTTAATTGAACCAGATCCTCCAGAGTCCCCCCGCTCTCCATCACCACAACCTAAACCAGTTCCTCCACCCCGCCCTCGCACCCACGTCCGTATGAAAAGAGTGTCTTCGCTTTCAGACCGCATTGTCACAAAGAAATCTAAGGTTGACTTCTTGCAACCAGAGCCCGTCATCGAGGATGAGGAGCGTCGCAAACCAGCTTTTCCAAGCATCTCCAGCAGGGCCTCAGGAGTTCGAATCAAGACCCCCACAGTGAAAGGAGTACTGAACCTGGACGAGTTAAAAGAAGAGCATCTAAGCGATTCTGATAGCTCAGGGTAAGTTTTTATCTATCTGAAGTAGAACTTGAAGATTTATTCCCTCTCTTTTTAAGTTCTGTTTTGTCTTCTTTTTTTTTTTTTAGCTGCTCTGCTGGTTATTGTGTCAATGATCATTTAGACTGATAAAAGAAAGAAAAATACACATCAAAATTTGAATTTCCGTGGTCAAGCAGTGGTATTTTGCTATGTTTCCATTACTCAACCAGTTGATGCCGCTCAATTCTTAAATACATTCCACTTCAAAGAAGTTGGGACACTGTGTAAAATGTAAATAAAGCATTGCAGTGACTTTTAAATTATTTGAGTCCATTCCTTAACTGAAAAAAGTACAAAGGAGTCATATGAAATGTTCATTGTTTTCATTACATAGGCTCATTTTGAATTCAGTGTCACCAACATGTTTGAAGTATCTGGGACAGCAGCGAGTTTATCACTGTGCTGCATCACCTCTTCTTTGAACTAGACGCTGTGAGCGTTTGGAAACTGAGACCACATTGCTGTAGTTTTGAAAGTGAAATGTTTTCACAATCTTGCTTGATATCGGATTTCAGCAGCTCAAAGACAAAACCTACAAAACCTGTATACATCATGCAGTATTTTATTCAGCGTTAAAGGGTGCCTTCATAGATGTGCAGTTTACCCATGCAATTAGTACTAATGAAGCCTTGTACCACCTCAAATTGTGGCTTTCAATCAGTTTGTGGATAACAAGTCTGATGACTGTTCTCCTCTTTTGTAGGAATAATGCACAAACAATGATTTTGCGTCAGAGAGCCTGAGAGACAAATATTTATGTATATGACATCATTTTTAAAACAAAAAAATCTTGTTTACACTTGTTTTTCCCAGATCAGAGCCTTGGAGTTTCATGTCTGTGGGTGAACAAGGCAAACAGCAGGCCTGGGAACCAGTGGGACACAGCACACTGACTGACTGGAAGAAATATTCTGGTATTCTTGAGTTAAAATTGTATAATTTCACAAGTCTAAAAATACCAGCCACATTTGATATGTTACTGATTTATGAATGGGACCTTTTCACTTCTGTTTTCTTTAAACGTGTTGAAATGCTCTGACGTTTAAGAACAATGTGAAATACGAACTGTACAGATTGTGTTTTGTTAGGCGCTGCTTCTGCCTCGGATGATGAACCACCTCCATCTGATGATGAGGGATGTCCAACGAACAGAGACCAGCCACACTTACGATTCGAGATAACCAGCGATGACGGTTTCAGTGTAGAGGCAGACAGCATTGAAGGTGAAGCCAATGTTGCATTTAAAAAAATTGGCTTGGTAATTTTCTCACTCTTTATGCTCATTGTGTTGCACTAATCCCATCTAATTGTCAACTCTTCCTTCAGTGGCTTGGAAATCCGTCACAGATGGGGTGCAGGAGGCTCGAGCGATTGCAAGGTTGAGGCCTCTGACGTTTCAGTGGCTCAGCGGTCCCCGTATGCTGGGTCTGGTCCATGACGCAGTGGTGTTCTTGCTGGAGCAGCTCGAAGGAGCTCACCGTTGCCAGCGCCATAGTTTCCGTTTCTTCAAACAGTTCAGCCAGGAGGATGATCTGCCCGTCAACCCCAGTGGCTGTGCCCGTTCGGAGCTTTACCTTAGGTATGTTTGCCCTTTAGCCCTTTTTCCATTAGTACCTGCTTGACATGACCTGAGGCGGTACGACTCGGCTCAACTCATTTTCCATTACAATTGAGTAGCACCAGTGTGCATGGAGTTGTTATAGCAACACGCCCGGCCTGTGGCATCGTTTGTTTGCGACATGAACGCCACAACAAAGGTGGACGTCAAGGCGATGTGATTCCTGCTGCTCGGCCTGTGGCTTTTCGTTAGACCACCATGGTGTTGTTTCTGTGTAGCAATTTCCCTCGTCGCCAGGTTTCAAAAATGTCAGTTTTGATTTTCGGAAGGAAAATCAAAACTCAGGGTACCAGGTACTATCCATTAGGTGATGGTACCTAAAAACCGTTTCAAGCCGTGCTGAGGCACCCAGAGTAGGTACTAATGGAAAAGGGCTGTTTCATTCGTGCTGGAGAGAGTGAGTCAGAACGATAATGCTCTTCTAGAACTAACAGCATTTTATTTGCTCTAACAGGAAGTCTACGTTTGATATGTTCAACTTCCTGGCTTCTCAGCACCGACAGCTTCCTGATATCGGGCCTTACGATGATGAGGAAGACGAGGTTCTTTTGAAGTCCACAAGGTCAGGCTTCAGTTTACATTTCCTGGATTATAATGCCATTTTAGGACTTTCAAGCCACTTTTCTCTGAAATATGTTTTGCACCTTCATATTGAAACTGCACACAGCACTTTTTTAAAAACCAAAATATACTTCTTCATAAATATATTGACTGTTGACATTTTATTTATTTATTTTTTTTAGTATGTTGCAAAATAGTGGTGTTGATGTTTTGGGTCAATTAATTTCTGCTCCCTTTATCAGACGAGCTACCAGTTTGGAGTTACCCATGGCCATGCGCTTCAGACATCTGAAAAAGACATCCAAGGAGGCAGTAGGAGTGTACAGGTGAGTTACATTTTCAGTTCATCATTGCTACATGAGATAATTTAAGCATTGCTATATGATGCTTAAAATAGTCAGCTGACAATATCATAGCATTAAATCTTTAAAAAAAAAGTTCATAGTCTTAGCTGTATAAGCCAAAAATATAAAGGAAAAAAAAAACCCTTGAATTTTTTTTACTTCTTAATCTCATGGCATTCAAGTTCCTGTTGCGTGTGATGAACTCAGACATCTAATTGTGTCATCTTGTGTCTCTTTAAAAGCAACACAGGATATGACTTATGTCTCTTTGGAATCTTTTATCGTTTCCACACTTTGGCTTGATTCTAACAAATTTCTGATTGATAAGATTAACAGAGAAAACCAAAGCATTCTCCGTCACAAGCAGGGTGAGCAGGAGGATTCAAAACTGAAAAGAAAGCATCCTTCAGTGATCTTCAATGAATATTCAGCATTGAAGTCCAGTTTGCTTTATTTTGTTGCAGTATGGGTGACTGTTTGAAAGTTTTTCTGGATTTCCTCTGTCAGTTCAGTTTACCCAACTAATTTTAATATGTGTGAATATTTTTTTGCACTGTAGTATAGTATTTTATCTGTGATCATATTAACGGAAAAGCAAGTGGAGAAAATACTTAGCCTGGCTCTACCAGAGGTTTATTTCTGTTAGGAGTTTTTCTTTCCCGCTGTCACCAAGTGGGGTTTCCTCTCTATTATTGTAGGGTCTTTTCCTTACAATATAATGCTCTTACTGTTCTGTGGTGATGAGGACCACATGACTTAAATGCCATTAGCTGTCATAAAACAAGGGTGATAGGTGGTTAGTCATTTGAATGTAATTGCAGTTAACAGCTCTTTAGCAGGTTGGTGTCAGTATTGCTAGCCAGACAATGGAATCGCAACAAACATTCATGCACATGAGTTCTGCCTTTGCTAACAGATGTTCAAACATCTGTTTCACATTTACACTAGTGAGTCTGAAGAGAACACACCCCCTGGTATATGAAACAGTGCCTTGGCCAGACATTATGGAGAGAGCCTGTTCAACAAGAGCATAAAAAAAGAACTACAAAAACATTTAGTCTAGCTCTACATCAGCGTTCCTTTGACTTTTAGTTTATAATTTGGCTATATTTAACACTTTTTGCAAGTATTTCTGCAAGACAATGACTGCAGTGTGACCTTACTCGATTTCTAAGAAAAAAGGTCTCATTAAACTGAATACTGTTTTTTTTTGCTTTCACTGCACATTACTGCTTTGTCACTCTGTAATGTCACTGCTAGCTAGGAAGCACAAAAGGAGAAGTGGTTGTGGTGGGGGCAATCCTGTGAAAAATGTCAAAATCTAGTGACAAAGAGCATGTAGATCACTGCTCATGTCATATGTTATGTTCTATTTGGCTGTAGCTCAGCAGATAGAGCAGCTGATCAGAAGGTTGGTGTTGCTCCAGCGTGCATGACAAAGTACCCTTGTGCAAGATACTGAACCCCAAGTTGCCTCTAGTGCATTAATTGGAGTTTGAATTTGTGTGAATGTTAGATAGAAAGTACTTAGGTAGACAAAGCATAGAGAAAAGTGCTTGTAAGAACGTGTGTGATTTGGTGAATGTGGCATGAGGCATATAATGCGCTTTGAGTGCTTAAGTAGAGTAGGAAAAAGCTATATAAGAGCTGGTTCATTTACCATTTATATTAAAATAAGACAAAAACATGTTCCGGGCATGTCCCACCGGGAGGAGGCCCCGGGGCAGACCCAGGACACGCTGGAGAGGACCGCTCTCTGCTGGCCTGGGAACGCCTCGGTGTTCCCCCGGACAAGCTGGAGGAGGTAGCTGGGGAGAGGGAGGTCTGGGCTTCTCTGCTTAGGCTGCTGCCCCCGCGAGCCAGCCCCAGATAAGTGGAAGAAGATGGATGGACAAAAACAAAACAAAAAACCCCCAACAAAACCAAAAAGATCAAAGTAGCTGAATTTGGGTATATATTTTGGGTATAGCCTTAGTTCATGTGTTTACCATGTTAGTGTTTGTGTGCCAACATTCATGTGAAGGTAAAAGATTATAAACTAAAGAAGTGGACAAATTAAAGTTTGGCCAGTATCAGTAATATAATATATAAATGTGTTATTGTATGGATTTTTAAATATCTTCCTATTGCTTTAGAATCAGTTCTCATCTTGATAACACTTCCCGTAGGTCTGCTATCCACGGCCGTGGTCTTTTCTGCAAGAGGAACATTGAAGCAGGAGAGATGGTTATCGAATATGCGGGCATTGTCATTCGCTCCGTGCTCACTGACAAAAGGGAGAAGTACTATGATGGGAAGGTTTGTGCATCTTCATCATTGTCATTCTAGTTTTGGTTAAGTATTTCATAGCAACTGACAGCTCAAGCTGAGAGAGTTCATGAAAAAGACCAACAGGTTTCATTTCTGCTCCCCGTAGGGTATTGGTTGTTACATGTTCCGTATCGATGACTTTGACGTGGTGGACGCGACTATGCATGGCAACGCAGCGAGGTTTATCAACCACTCGTGTGAACCCAACTGCTACTCTCGAGTGATCAACGTGGAAGGTCGGAAGCACATCGTCATCTTCGCTCTTAGGAAAATCTACAGGGGGGAGGAGCTCACCTACGACTACAAGTTCCCCATCGAAGACGCCAGCAACAAACTCAATTGTAACTGTGGGGCCCGGCGATGTCGTCGTTTCCTCAACTGAGAAATCTCTTGGATACAAAAAGGGGAGGATCCTGTTTACTAGTAAGCCTTAAATTGCGGTGACACTGGATTGGGCTTGAGGAGGCTGCGGTCAGTCTGCCCAGCAGGGGGAATAAGCCACTATGAGACTGGCCAGAACCATGGCTAGTGAGAAGTGATGACATTTTTGTGTTTGTTTGTTTTTTGTTGTTTTTTGGGGGTGGGGGGATGGGGCAGGTTTGAGTGGAAGAGGATGAGAACCAGCACAAAAAACTAATTTTGCAGAGTTTCTTGCCTCGCAGTGTACTTCTGCTTATGAAGCAGCTAAAAGATATGGCTCCCAGAATAATGTAATTGCAGCTGTAATTAAATCACAGGAAGTGGTTTTTGGTGTTCGTGACAACCGGAGATTTCCAAATGCGGAGAGTTTCTGGATTTAAGCAGATAACCTCAGATCAAGCCTTATCTGTCACATTACATTACAGCTCCATCCCCGTAGTCGTGAAGTCAGTTCTCAAGCCATACATCACCCAGACCTTTATTTGTACGATTCAGTACTTCTTATTTTAACTCATTTCCTTTTTTTTTTTATTTGCATTTTTTTCCTGTCCTTTTTTTTTTTTTGAATAAATAAAAAAAAAAAAAACAACTTATTTTTAT
>VVHJ01031950.1:0-10315 GCA_015107715.1 Tylochromis polylepis
CCCCCCCCCCCTCCCCCCGCAGTTTTCCTCCTCCCGTGTCAAACATACACACACCCCAACACCCCCCAGGCAAAATTGGGAACAAAATGAATGTTATTAAGGTGTCTGTAACAGTTTGGCTGTGGTTAGATAACAGCATTTTCTCTAAGGCTCTGTGTAGAAGTAAAATGAAAGATGCACTAAGGGGGATTTCAGCACCTGGACTGGAGTTTGTGATCAACTTTTAAAAATAAAATAAGGCAGAATTTCTGATGGCTTTCACATATCCCGTGTTAGTTTTTTTTTTTTTTTAATTTAGATTATTTTAACCTTTTTCTTTTGATTTCATACTCTATAACAATTCTGGCAGAACGTCTGTTTGTGCTTCTTTGGCTGGTGGATTTCCCTCAAGGTTCAAGCCTTGGCCAGGTCTTATTCAGTATTTTTTTGCTATGCTGATAACTCACTGTTATTAAATTGCAACAAAACTGAATTTTTCCGAATTTTCAGATTTTTATTTCCTCAGTCCTTTATTTCTCTTGTTCTACTTAAGATTATTTGAATTGTGCATTTGAACTTAAGACCTAGTGACAGACAATGACGCATATTTTAGTTGTTGTTTCAGTAATTCACATTGATGGTGGGCTGTTACTGGCGCATGTGTCTGATGCCCACCTATCACTTATGGGTATTTCGAGTAGACAGTCAAATTAAGTCATTTTCTCTTATAGCTCACTACTTCTTTTTCCTTGTTTAGCTTAATTTAGTGGTCTGTAAATAAAGATGGCGTAAGCCAAACAGCTGGAGCGTATTTGGACCATTCTTTCTGAACATCTTGGCTTACAGCTTCAGCATGTTCTCTTGCACTGTACATTTGGAATTCACCTCACTCGCAACCGGTTGCAGCAAGATGGCTGCCCCTCCCTGAGCTCGGTTCTGCCAAACGTATCTTCCTGTTAAAAGATAGTTTTTCTGTCCCACTGTCGCCAAGTTTTTGCCTATAGGTGGTCTTATTGTTGGGGGTTTCTCTGTATTATTGTACGGTCTTTACCGTACAATATAAAACACCTTGAGGCGACTGCTGGTGTGATTAGGTGCTTTGTAAATAAAACTGAATTGAGTCTAATTAGCAAATCAATGTTGCTTGAAAATTTAGTTTTTTCTTTCACCGTAGTCAAACAAAACTTAAGATTTGGTACATAGTTTAATGAAAGTGGTAGTTTTGCTGGCTACTAACTCATCTTAAGGTTGTTTTCAAAAGCTTTGAATTTTTTAAAAACTTTTTTAGACCTAGAAAAACTTGCGACATGTTGTGAATTATTAAACTTATATAACAGATTATACATGATGTTTTCTATGCGTTGTCAGTATATCATTAGTAAAGGTTTTCTTAAAATCTAAAGATGCCCATCTTGTCTGTAGAGGGTTTATTCTCAGGCCTTGGAATTTTACTCAGAGCATTTTATTTGTGTTTTTTAATAATTAATGTCTAAGCAAGGAAAGTTAAGTCTCATCAGAGCCTGAATAGAGGAAAGGTCAGAGGATTACTAAATCATTAGGAATATAAGTGGTGGTGATATGTTATCCCAAAAAGTACCCCACGAAATTTCATGAAACTCGAGTGAAGAAGTGGAGGACAGGCAACAAAGACTTTCTTTACTTTTTTAACATGGTAAGCTAGATCACTTTTTGAGATCCCCCTCTAGTCTACAGGATGTCTCATGGCAATCCTGCCAGTGGTTAATAGTTCAGGATGGAACAATGGTCTATATTGACCCAGACTATCACCTCCCTGAAGCTGTGCCACTGTGAGAGGCAAAAGTCTTTGTGGATATCCTGCATTTTAAAAGTCTACATATGCTGAAACTTCATGTGGCAAGTCCATTCTATATCAGTGAAGCCTTCCTGAAGCTTCCAGTTGATAAAAGTTCATCTGTTAGTTTTCCAATGCGATCAGTGTCATGGAAGCAATGTTTCATCTGACACCTACTCGACAAACAAAAGAAACAAATGAGATTTTAACACTTTGACAGTTTGCATATTAGAAAACCACGCATGTCTGGCACCATGACGGCACATCGGCAAAAAGAAATCTGTAGCCGATGATGCGTTTCAGGTTCCACGTTTCAAGTACTCACTTATCACAGCCATGGTTTAACGCTGCAGTATGACAGCTCAACACATGGGCATCCTGTCTGAGGAAGCAGCTTGTGCCATTGGTGTGCAGCGAAAATTCATTCATGAGGGAGCCGTCCACAGCTGAGCTACTTGGGCAGATCAAAAAGCTGAGTGCTTTCTTCAGCTGAAGGCAGGGAGCTACAGCAGAATGGGAGTGTTATGGATCTCTAATAGTGATGAATATAGAGGCAGAAGGAGGGGTGCATTTGGATACAAGGTGAAGGGTTTGGCAGGGAGACACATGCACAGTCACACTTACGTAAGCATAAAAAGCTGTTAAGCTTCAAGCACTATTGTGTTAGACTAGTGCTTGCAAGCAGAAACACAAAGTGTCATGCCAATGTGAAGGCACACATACAGTGGGGGGAAATAATTGACAGATATTCATGTGCTAAGAGCTCAGAAAAAATAGAAAGAGAAGGAAGGTGAACGATAGGGGAAAAAAGGAGAGGAGGTCAAGGACAGTGTGTAGGAGGACAGAGAGACAACACCTTTGGTTTAGAATTTAAGTACAAACTAAGTGAAAACCTCTGGGGCCAAAAATTTGAAGCCGATGCAGAAGAGCACTCTTTAGACTTCCATGTTAAAATGAGCAATTAAATAACATTAAAAAGCTTGTGGAAAACAACCATTTGGTTCTCTATGGATGTTTTTCCCCCTTCGTAGCAACTGAATCCTTACAAACAACCAGGTATGCCTGGAGGTTTCTTCCTTCAGCAGAACAGGGAGTTTTTCCTTCCCACTGTCACCAAGTGCTTGCTCATAGGGAGTGGTGTGGTTGTTGGGGTTTTCGCTGTATAATTGTAAGGCTGTGATTTGGCACAATATAAACAAAATTGAATTAAACTGAACTGAATAAAAAAACCAAACTTCCATCTGGATACTATAAAGGCTTAGCACTACAGCAGTCATTTTGGCTCCTTGGAATTTTCAAATCATTTAACTCTTTCCTAAAGTTGGTTTATTCATCATTTCGTAAGTGTGATATAAAAACAAACATTAAATAAATAAATACCATTCCATAAAATCAGTGTAAAAATGTGATTTGTCTTCACATTTTACTCTTTTTCTAAAGAAATAAAAATATGCATCATTAAACACTGAGTATTTTATCCAGTAAGGTCACTCTTTCAAAGATATTCCTGCCTTTGGTGATAAATATGCCAAAAATCTGAGCGATATATTGATTGGAGCTGATTTGCTATGAACCACCTTACCTTACCAGGTGGGAATTTCCCGTTTTTAAACTGTACTCAGTGCAGCGCTCTGGTCTAAGGGGATACTGTGTGTTTTTGCATCCCAGTACTGGAAAGAAGTTCAGAATTCAAAACAAAATCTCTTGTAGAACCACATTTGTAGTCCACTTGTTGAAATGCCCACATGGACTGGAGTATGGCAAACTGAACAAGATTTGACAATTAGGATAATAATAATAATTAGATAGGATATGAATGATCTCCGCTGGCGAGAGTGATTACTTCATCTGGCCATCATGTCTATTTTAATCTATAGAACATATAGGCATTTTTCTTGTCATTTTTAAAGATGTTATAATTTATCTAATAGGTTGCATGTTACATATTGTAATTCCTTATAAATATGTGTTATTTGTCAGTGCTTTTTCTCAAGTTGCATGGATAACAGTGTATAGTTGAACTGTATTTATTTTGCCCTTTAACACTCTTCAGTGAGTGGCAGTATTTTGTTTGTCCAGCATTTTATTAAGACCACACTCCCTAATCGGGTTGAAGAGTCAGAGTTGAGCGCACTCTTACTTTGTATCACTTGCAAAGAAAATATGGAGAATCTGTCTAATTCTGCTGTACATGTGCTGCTTGAGGTCACACTCTCTCTTTCCCTCTCTCTCACTTTTGTAAATTCACACAAAGGACACACACACACACATTTTGTAGAGGAGGAGAAGACAAATATCAGAGGCCAGACACTCTGACCTCGCTGCTGGCTGGAGAGTAATTTCACTTCTAGTGGAGATGAGAGAGGAATAAAGAGAAAGGAGAAGCAAAAAAAGGGAAGGGGAGGAAAGCAGAGAATGAACCGCAGAAGCATATATGTGGGTGGTATAGTTTATAAATGAACACTTCTGCCCCATGATAAAACGACTGTCCGCTTCTGGTTTCTGTGTGCGCGCATCCTTGTGTGGATTTTTGAGAGAGGGTTTGTGTAAATGAGTCAGCTTGCCTGCCTGCAAATGACTGCTGGACTGCATGGCTCAGATTTTACGTACAGTGTGATGACTGAGACGTGTTCGTTTTTACAGGTAGGAAATCAGCCTGTGCAAGTTATTGTACCAACACACAATATGACAAAGAGAAACTTGTACTCATGTTTGGTATGCAGATTTTCTTTTAACAGCCGAAGTTAACTGAAAAATCTACCCCAATGTATTTTTATTACTAAAGCTATTAATTGATGTTAGTGCTTTACAACCAACCATGTTATTTATCAAAGAAAACATCGAAACAGTCGTTAATTCCTGTGTGAGAAAAGTCACTATTTCTGTTTTATTCATCATCTTTTCACACATATTTCTGTATTATACTTTTTTCTAGCTGTTTCTTAGGTTTATAGTGTACAAATTATTTATTAATGCAGTTTCCACTGCTCTCTTGCACAATCTCATCTTACTTTTTATTCTTCTTTAACTTAACCTCATATTTATGTATTTTCTTTGTTTTTTTATCACAGTTTTGTCAAAATCATGTTTTTGTAAATTATATATCTGGTTAGATGTAAAAGTATAGAATTTCTGTATGCCACCTTCCCACTTGCATTTTTCACAAGCTATATTTTCTCAATTAAATTTGAAAAAAAAAAACGTTATTCATTTACTACTGGAAAGTTAAACTAAAATATTCCACATTCCTCGCCAATAAATAGTCATAAAACCAGAAAAAATGAACGTCATCAGTGTTTCTCTGTCTTAACACAACACAGAAAATGCAAGTTGTATAACAGAGTGTTAGTGGAGACTGGGGGAACACTTGGGGAAATTAGAGTTCATTCTTTGAGGACCGTGAAATGAAAATACAAGGTGGATTTCTTGGCAATCTGTCTTGGTCTGCACATTTTACAAGTGATGAGTGGATTACCATACAGCAGACCAACATGCACCCGAAACAACATGTTTTCACAGTTGCTAGCAGCTCTTGTGGGGCAGTATAAAAGACTATGAAACCCACATAAAGAAGTGGAAGGTGGACTGATGTAACTGTCAACTGCAAAACACTTATGATACTTGTTATGGATTTAAACAGACCCTCTCACAACAGCCATATGTTAGAAGGCAAACTTCTTCCATCAAGCTTCTCCAGCATTTAGTTTACCGTAGTGAAGGCATCACCACTGTCTGGAAAAAGGTTGGACATTGTACATGTGCTTACTCACATGATGCCAAGACAAGCCAAGGGACATAGTAGAATCAGTCATTTGCACTTATAAATCAAGCCTATTTTGTACATTAGTACTATTAATTTGAACCAACCTGATATGAGCGTAACACGTCACATCAGTCTGTAGTCAAAAAATGCTTTTCTCAGTATGTAATTAACAATTCCTGGTGCTGTTTAGCTTGGCTTATTAGCAAAACATGATTGGCTAGCATGAAGATATGTTTGACCCATTCGGTATCATCTAAAAACACTATGCCAAGATTAGCTAAAACCATGTCATTTGAATTTTGAGAGATTCTTGGAAGATTTTCTCCCCTGTATGAAGAGCCTCAAAAACCTTTGAGAACCCCTGGCCTCGATGAACACCGTGTAACTTTTAACCCTCTTTTAAAAAATGACCACTGTCATTTTTTGGGGGGAGGTTGGACTATATTTTATGCAACTTCCCTAAGAACATGTGATTTTGTTCTAACAGGGTTTTTGTTGTTGAAGTATGAGTCATATTTTCTTCTCTGCATGTTCCATGAGTAGATGTGTGTGTACTGCCGTTCAGAAAGCGCATGAAAGATGCTGTTTTATCTCTGATTTAATGTAAATGAGTCTAAATTAAAGCTGCAGGGTGTTTTGGGGATGAGATTTCACAAAGTATACCTGTGCATCTAATGTGATATATGGAAATTATATTTCCGCACAGTTTTCCCACAATTATGAAATATTTTAGAGCAGAGTTATGAGCAACATATGGAGGTTTTCACTCACTGTTTGCAATTACATTCAAAGCAGCCTGTCAGCTCCTCCACTCTGCATGGAGAGGTGATTTATCTGTGCGCTTCTATTCATTTTGAATCAGACCGGTGACGCCGGGCTCCCTCAGTGCTTTGACAACTGGTACAGCAGCGAGCCAGCAGAGACTCGAGCAGCAGCAGCAGCTCCAGGAGGAGCGCAGGCACATGAATAATCACCCAGACACTCCTAGATAGCTCTACTCTCCTTGGGCCTTCCAGCAGATGCTATGCTAACAAATGGGAGCAGTCAAACTAGAGCTAATGGGAAAAAGTTTCCTGTTTTCACCCTGAAAAACACAGCACATACACACACACACACACACACACACACCACACACACACACACACACACATACATATTGAACACTAGCAACAATTAAGTCAGTAAACATGTGTTCATGTAAATCACAGGAAGGAATGGTGAAAAACTGGCCAGTTTATATTAACTAGTCTGCTGTTATCAGTAAAATTACACAAAATCACAGTTGTGCATTAGAGCATGAAAACTTTATTTTATTGATGTCATAATTTCAAGTCGTGTTTTTTATTCGTATAGGTAGAAAAAATAATGCTCTGTATGTTGTTTGTCATATTTGGCCTTTAGACTGAATACAAGCACATCTTAATTTATGTGATTATACAGCTTCAAAGTTTTGTGGTATGGTAGTACACTGATTTTGTTTTGGCTTAAGCTTAGTGTTGCCTGCATGTATTTACATCCATTTACACCATCCATTTCATTGGGTTTGTTTACAATTCTATCTATTTTTCACCTCTAAATATACTTCATGTCATTTCATTTTGGACAACATTATCCAGTGCTATTTTTATTTGGTTTACTCTTATACGTTTTTAAGGCTAAAATGACCTTGATGGATATGAGAGAAGAATATTTCCTGTGAAAATTAGCCGTTGTGTGAATAATTCAAATACCACTTGACAAATACTAATATCAGAACAAAGAAGAGGAAAAAATATATTTTGAATGGTTAAATGTGTGAAAAGAAAGTCCTTCACATTCAGTCTGACACACATATGCAGCAAATTATTGTAATTAACTAAAAAAATTAGTAAACTCTTTTTGATAAGTAAAATTCAAGTAACAAACAACTTACTTTTTTTTTACTTTCAAAAGTAATAAAAATAAAATAGAAATGTACAGAAAATGTCTTCAGTTTTAGTCTCTGACAATTTGGTGTCTTGGCTTTGTTGTGGATGGGACGGTGTTTTTATTGTAATACAATTTCTGAACTTCTTACATTTTGCTCCTGATAAACAGCGCACATATAGTATTAAAACAAATAAGTATCCAAAAACTAAACATTGAAACTAAATCTGAACTGAACTGAAAATACAGATTTAAAGCAAGTCATGAGAAATAGGACTGTTTAAAGAGGACAAACATGGCATGTTGCTCAAGTCTTTGTGGGAAATAATCACCAATGTTTGACTGGTAAATTTGTCTGATGTTTAGTTTGCAATCTCTCCCTTTGCCAGGTTCCCAGCAACACTTTATAGTCATTTCCTGCTTTAAGAAATATGTTTTTAAAGATACTGTGACTGCTGGACACCAGTAGTCCCCATGCTCCTCTGCCTGTGGTCATATAAGTACCCACAATCTAGCTATAAACTGTTGTAAAATTATAGAAATGAGATGAATTACAGATATAAATTATGTACAAGGTTTTCGTGGGTCATCAAATCCCCGATTTGATTGGATTAGGCTGATTGATAGCCTTTCCTCTCAGCGCTGAATGTGTTTTTGAATGCGTCTGCAGTGGCAAAACCCAGTTCAGTCATTACCCCCATCTCCCTTATCAGCACAAGGGGAATAAACACAAATCTAATAGAAATTCATTATACAGAGACATATCCACACACACTCACTCACACACGCACACAGAGCCAACTAGTTTATTAGATTAATAGGCTATGAATGGCTAATACGAATTACCCCCCTCTCTTGTTAACGAGACGCGGAGCAATTTGTATAATTATGTCTGTGGAAGAGAAGAATTCCTGTGTCTAAGCATATTTTTAGACAGCCGAGCTTTCTGAAGGCTTTTGATTACGTATTTACTTTGGGGTTTTCAGCCTGGTGCTCTTTCTCTCAGAAGTCGTTTTTGAATAATTCATCGCTTTGTTCCAGAGTGGAATAATTTGTGTTGAGATTTATGAGCAATTGCTTTGGGGTGGGCTGATTTCACTCCCTTTTTTTTTTTTTTTAAATGATCACAGAACATGTTCTGTCAGAGTGTCAGTGTGTCTCTTTCAAGCAAAGGCCTGAGTTGAGACGGAGTTCTCAGGAGGGACGCGGGATTAGCAATGCGTCTTTTTAAAGAGTTTTGTGCCAAAACAAGATACGACATCCAAAATGACATGACTTATATTCCCATCGTGTTTGATAGCACAACTTAAAACATTTATGTGCTTTGAATGATAACTGAGAACTCCTTTTCTTTAACAAAAAGCAACACTGTATGTCTTTAAGCTTTCTTTCAAGAATTTCAGAGGTGTTATTCAAGCAAGATGTAATGAGGGAGAGTGCTCCACAGGTTAAATGACATTTGCTCTAAGTTCATGGATTTAGGACTCAGTAATTGCAAAAAACCCCCCAAAAAACCTGAAGATGGAGTTCACAAAAGTGGTTTACAGTTAACAGTGAACACTCAAACAGTTAATGAAACAGCAATAAGTCTTTTATTAATTTTTCTGAATTAAGATTTATTTAACCATTTAACACCTACAAGGTCACTGGAGAACCACTTCAGGTTAGTGTTATGGTATTTTAGCCATGCATATTTTCAGAAACTAGGAGATGCTACCTTTAAAATTACATTTTTATCTAATATTTATGCATGCCAAGTAGGTAAAATGTCCATATAAGGGAGTAAATGTATAAAACATTATTTTCAGCCTTCCCTTTAAGCTACATTTCTTCTGATTGGCTGCACCTTGTAAATAAGCTTTGAACAGCAGGTGAGTGCAGCTGCTGTGCTCACAGCCAAAGCTGTGCGCTTGAGATGCCCATATTCAGGATACCCTTCTCTGTGTCATCATACAGAGCAAAGTGTTAAGGGCAGTGTGAGTTTTTGGCATTGCGACAGTGTAGTACTTTTTAAAGTACTGAAATTCAAACTAGATTTGTTGCTTTCCTGCATTTGAACTATGGAATTGGCTGGGAAAACATTTGGCATGAATAAAATTCTATAATTTGAAATATTTTACCCTCCATTGTTTGGGGTCTAACTAAGTACATGTGTTCCTTATTTTGCTTATTTGCCTGGTTTTTTGGTTGTTGTTTTTGGACAAAGTTACTTGTTTGTTTTCCTTTCTCCGCCATGCTGTATGTTGTGTCTGATTGAGAACTTTATGAAGAAGCATAACACAGCTCATTTTAAATGAACTTGATTTCTGCATCCACCGTTAATTCCTCTTAAACCTCACTGGCCAATTACAAATATTGTATTGTGTCTTCTTCCATTTTGTCTGCAGGTTCCTGGGAACTTTTTGGAACCAGGTTTGGTGGACCTCCACCAAATCAGCCCAGTGTCAGCTGATCCAGTAGCACCAGTGCAGGATGATTCATGGGAATGGGACGAAACAGATATGACAATCACTGAAGCAGAGCCACAAGATATACCAGAACCTGACCTTACACACAACCTCCCCACAGAACAAAATCTGCCTTCAGAAGGTGTTCTGCCCAATGAAACCCCCCCTGACATGAGTAGAACGCCTGTCCCAGCTACTCAGTGTACTGAGATTATGTCGAATATTAGAGGTGGATCATCAGTGACGGTTCAGCACAATATGACCTCCCAAACTTCACCCCCTAACAACAATAACGTCTACCAAGTATATAGCCTCCACAATATTGAATTATACAGACAGCCTCAGTTTCCTCACACTTCATCCTTATTGCAAAAAACCAAATCAGGAAAAAGGAAACAGCAAGTACTG
>VVHJ01031950.1:10335-37446 GCA_015107715.1 Tylochromis polylepis
TGCAGAAGAGCTTGAGTAAGGATTCCTCCTTCTCCTCCATTGAATCCCTCCCAGACCTCCTGGGAGGTTTGATGTCAAACAGCTGTGGAGGTAGATACCGAGACAGAGAGAGTGAGGGTGGAAGAGGAAGCGGCCAGTCCTCAAACAGTCGTCGGTCAGAGTGCGAAAGCGGGATTGTTAGTGATACAGGAGACACAGAGACAACAATTGCCAACTTTGAAATCCCAGGAGAGGAAGAAGGTGTAGGTAAAGAAGAGGAGGAGGAAAGTAAGCAGGAGAAAGGTGAAGCTGAGGATGGCCGAACTCTGGCTCAGCACGTAGACAATGTTACCAAGTACAATCACAAAAGCAAGACAGAAAGTAACCAGGAGAAGGGGCGGAGGAGGGGCGAACTTAGAGGCGAAACCAAAAGAAACAGAGAGGAGGAGAAGAAGAGGAGACACAGGAGGGGAGGTGGAGAGGCTGTTGAAATCCTAATTAATGGACGTGGCATCCTGACACCTGCGGATTCTGACTCTGATTTTGAGGCGGGGGGACTTGCTATTGACTCCTCAAAGTCTTTCTTGTCCCACAGTAATCTCACTGACTTCACCACTCAGCAGTACCACGGTTTGGAAACTCCTCCTGTCCTCAGCCGCCAGGCATCAAGTCCAGTTTTATCTCAGGGCTCCTCTCTAGAGTCCCTTCTGGCGCCGGGTGTGGAGTTATTCCCCTCCAAAGACCCACTGCATCGTAGCGCCTCTCTGGAGACCGGCCTGGTCCCATTTCGCAGTATTGATGAAGGAACTGGAGATAGCCTTGCCAGTCTCGGAGAGCTGGAGAAGGAGCAGAGAAGTGGAAATGATGGAGGCCAACAAAGAAAGGAAAACATCACTGAAACTTCGCAAGGGGAACCGTCCTCTGGAGAGCTGAGCCGAAGAACGCTTGATCTCTTGAAACGTCTGGAGAACATCCAGAGTCCTCTGGGGACAAAAATGACCCGGAGTGTTTCTGACATGACGCTTCAGGGAAGCTCCCTGCAGAGGAGTCCCCTCCCTGCTTCCCCCTCTCTCGGTGGTCGACGCGCCCCGCTATCTGGGATTTCATGCTCTTTGTGGAAAGGACCTCCATCAATGATCAATGAGAGTTCAGCAACAGCATCCCTAACAGAGCTGAGTAGCACTGAGGACTCATCTCTAGGCTCTGAAGATTTTGTCATGCTCAGAAATCAGAGGCACCTCTTGCTGGATGCCACAGTGGCACCCAACGCAAACTCTTCTAGGAAGCGTGGTCATGGTAGGAGCAGAGGAGGGCAAGGCCTGGATGAAGCCGATGCAACTAGTTTGAGCATGGTTGTGAATGTATCTTGCACATCAGCGTGCACGGATGAAGATGAGGATGACAGTGACCTCCTGTCTTCCTCCACACTCACCCTCACAGAGGAGGAGCTTGGCGTTCGGGACGAAGAGGACGAGGAAGAAGAGCAGCTGAGTGGCGCATCCTCAGGTCACGAGGATGTTGAGGATGATGATGAAGAAGAAATGGAGGGCTCTTATGTGCTGGGGCTTGAGTACATGAAAAGGGAGCTCCAAAATTGGATCCGATCTCCTCGTGCCTCCACTTCCTCTTTCTCTAAAACAGAAACAGGCCTCCGGGATGAGCTTCAGTGTGGAGCCAACCTGTCTTCCTCCTTCACATCGTCCCCTCAGATTAAGGAGTGTTTTTTAAACCGCTCAGCTACAAAATTATTAGATACCAATAGTGATGGTGGCAACAATAAAGTAAAAACGGGCAAGAGGGGAATGGAGGAAGAGGAGGAGAATAGGAGGAATGCAACGAGAAGCTACATCAGCCAGTTTGTGGATGATGTGGAGAACGGAAATGTGGACCAGAGCTGTTTAAAAGGGAAGGATGAAGATGATGAGCTCCTCCGAGAGGAGTCCAGCATGTTCACCAAGAACGGAGAGTCTCTAAGGGATTCGTACGTGTTTGCCAAAACAGGAGAGCTGGTTCAAGATGTTAGCAACTTGGTAGTGATAACAGAATCAAGCATGACAAAGGAGTCCCCATCCTGTGAGCTGCTCCCTTTCCCATCCAAGCGTGCTTCCTCTTTGGTGGGACAGCTTTGGGGAGAGTTGCCTTGCCACAGCTCCTCCCTCCCTTCTCCTCCATCCCTCTCCCCATTGGAGGACTGCAAATCCCACGATGCTTTGCACAACAGCAGGTCAGCAGCCAGCAGAAGGAAGGCCATCACCATTCAGGAAAAGTTCAGATTCTCATCTTTTGTGACAGAGGAGACGAGGAGGGAAGTCAGAGACAAAGATTCGTCCCTGCTCCCCAAAAAAGGGCACAACTCTCACTCCTCCTGCTGCAAGCACCTTCCTTCCCCTTCTTCCCTCCATCCACGCTGTGTAGAAGAAAGCAGGAAGGAGAACGTGCATGATTTTGTGATGGAGATTATTGACATGACCTCACTGGCCTTGAAAAGCAAAGAGAACCAGACTGAGGAACCGAGCCAGACTGAGACCAACGGGTCCATTCCAGACCAAGGTTCTGCATCATTAGCACAGATCAGAGACAAGGTAGAGTATTAATGATCCAAAATATAATTAGGCATATGCACATGTTGCACTGCAACATGAAAATAAAAACTATTTAAAACAAAACTAAAAAATAATTTGGTGTGGCTGAAAACTTTAACAGTAAACTAATCAAATTATTTCTGAGATGGAGCATTCAAGGTCCTGTTTGACTTTGTATATTCTGTATATTTGTTGGACAAATTATTCCAAAAGTAGCAAAAGTTATCTCAGTCGATTGGTTCACTGAATTGGACTAATTCAATAAATCGCATCACAGATCATAACTTTTCAGATTTAATGACTAATTTCTTTGGTATCTTTTGCAAGTGAAGTAATCTAAAAGCTAATCAGTTTTCAGTCTTCATGTTATTTCTGAAAGAAAAAAAGAAATCAGGCAGAAAAGTTTTATTTCCCCCCCATGCAAAAAGTGCCTGAGTGTAAAATATTAATATGTAAATCAAGATTTGATGGTTTGGTAATTATGGTAGGTATCTTAAATTAGAAATAATACAAAATAACATTACGAAAAAGTCGTTTCAAGACAAATAAGATGCGATCGATAAAACCGCTAAAGGTTATTCTTATTTCTATCCTTTGTGTTCAGAATCGAAATGAATATTTAGCAGTTGATTCTATTTGTTATCATTTTTGTCCACAATCAAATAAAACTTTAAACCAAGTCAGCATCATTTAAACAAATGAAAATCATCCAGTCAGCTGACAGAGAGCTCGACTATAAGTGAAGCACATTTTATCCTTAATTCCAAACCTTACTTAAGAACAGAACACAAAAAGCAACACAAAAACTTCTCCTTCCTCTCCCTTCAGGTGCTCGAACACTCCCACAGGCCCCTCCACCTTAAGAAGGGGGACTTCTACTCCTACCTGTCTCTCTCTTCCCATGACAGCGACTGTGGCGAGGTCAGTCAGTGCACAGAGGACAAGAGCTCCACCCCAGCACCCTACAGCATCCCATCATACGTCACACCAACGCAGGGTCTCCACAGCCCGAGCCCTGAGCTGTTCACAAGCACCAGACAGCAAACTTCAACTCCCACTTCTCCCGGCCTTGGAACCAAAAACAAAGTCTGCAGTCTTGATCTAAAGTCTGCCGACAGCGAAACTTACTGTGCCGTTAATGGTACCCATGAAGAGCACACTAGCCCCTCTCTGTCTCTGCCTCCTAGCCCTGACATCAGGGAAGAGGTGACTCTGTTTGAAGCCTGTACAGAGGAGGTTTATCTAGGCCCGCCTCTCTGCTACAGCATGGTTCTCACCAAGAAACCACGACACTTCTTTCTGAAGGAGAATTTTGAGTCCTCCCTGCCATTTGGTTATGAATTGAATGACAGCGTAGCTTCCTTGTCTTGCTTAAGCAACAGTCTTCAGTCTGCGTCTGATGATGGGCCTAATTCTCCAGCAGATGACAGTCTGGGTTACCTGTCTCTCTCAAAGCAGACCGTACTGGCGAAAAACCAGGACCAACTATATTTCCAAAGAAAAAGTCCAGCAGAGGAGACACAGAGCTCTTCCTCTACTTTCCTGGAGCCTTGTTACAGCTCATTTTCCACCTCCCCACCCTCAACAAGCGACGCCACCTCCCTCCAGAGGCCTGGCTCCAAACCAAAAGACTACCTTTCCTCTCTTCTTCCTCTTCCTGTGTCCTCCGGCACAGAGGAAGAGAAACGAGGTGAGCACCCGTACCTCCTCTGTGATGTTGCTGGAGGAGAAGTCGCGGCCGCTGCGAGTGTCAGCACGCCGCAGGAGGAGAGAAGTCGTAATGAGGGGCCTCCTTATCTTAATCCCCGGGCGCGTGTCGCCCCGATAGACTCCTCCGCAGCCGAATGTTTGGCAGATACTAAAACGCTTGAATCCAATATGGGTGCCGTAATGACCAAGATAAGTGTCTGCAGCTCCGCTACAAATCCCTCAAAAGAGCCAGCCACCACCGCCACGCGTATTAATCCCAAAATTAACTGCTTGGCGATGAGAGAAGCAGATAGGGGAGAGGGGGAGAGGCAAGGGGAGGTGGATACTCAGTGGGTGAAGTCAGAGGAGAAGGGGAGGAGAGGACGGAGCAGCTCGCAGCAGGAAGTGAAGCCTGCGACAGCGAAGCAGGTTAGTGCTCCATGTATTAGCCTGATGTGCTATCTCAGGACATTATACAGGGCCTTGATACTTGACTTTACCTCTCTACTCCAAGTATTAGTCCAAGCCCCTCAGTGGGCATGAATTTAATGAGGCCAGTATGTGTTTCTTTCATTTCCATTTCTGAGGTTGGACAGACATGCCAGGTGTTGATATGTGTGACCTGCCCTCTCCTCCTCCCTCTTCCCTCCATCCTCCTTACCCCTCCTCTTACTTTCCTTCACTACACACTCGTACTTGCATTCTTTTCCTTTTTTCTTTTTTTGCTAAACTTCTTTCCACACCTTTCTTTTAGTGTTTTTTTTTCACTTAATCTTTCTGTACTCCATTTCTATTTATTTCTCATCCAATGCTCATCTCCTCTCCAGTGCACTCCATTTCTCCGTCTCCTTTTTCCACCTATCTTATCCTCCCCCATTCTCTTGTGTTTTCTTCTTCCATCATCCCCCTCTCCCAGTTATCCTTTTCTTGCCGTCTTCCTCACCTTCTCACCTGTCCTCCATCCCATGTTCTCCTTTCTCTCATCATTTGTTCTTCCTTTCCTCCTGCAAATATCTTTCTTGTCTTCCCCTCTTCTATGCCTTCTCCTCTTAGCACTTCTTCTTATCCTCCCTGCTCCTCTGCTTCATCCCTCTCTCTTCCCTCTGGTGTTAATGGAAGGGGGATTTGCAGACTTCTCAGTTTTTTAGTTAAAAGGTTAAGGTCCACAGAACAACATCAGCATAATTACTATCAGTCAGATTTCATTAGGATTCATCAGCTAAGAGCTTTCCCTTCCCGCAGTGATCGTTCAATTCATTTCATCGCTGAATTAGCGTGTTTGTGCTTTTTTAAGTCTTCCATTTCTTTATGCAAATGAGTAAGGGATTTTTTCACCATCTCTGCAAACTTGCTAGTTCCCCTCTTTATCAACTTTGTCTCCTTTTAAAAGGAACAATAGCCAGCTGAAGAGTTTGTTTCATTTTTAAACTAGTTTCTAGTTGGTTTTCATGCAGTCTTTTCTATATCCTGCACATAGTCACCACTACTGGCGCCTAGAGGCTGAAGAGTTCATTGCAATTTTGCAACATAATCTGTTGCAACAAAATTATGAGCAAATGAATTAATTTTGGTGAAATTGCTAAACAAACTGGCTAAATCAAGGTTAATATGAACAGTACTTTGTGCTCAGTAAATAGTTATAGCATCTGTAAACAGGAAACCATATTGACAGGGCAAACTTTAAAGAAAATCAAGTCAAATACTCCAGAGAGTCAAGTACTGCAGCTTAGTCAAAAGTTAGCAGTATTGTGAGAGCTGCTGTAACGTTTGGCACGTATTTGAGGTACTGGTCCTGTTTGAGAAAAACTTCCATTACCACTTGTTCTTCTAAGGAGGCAGGACAGTTGGTGTAAGCTGCAAATCTGTTAAGCAAAAGATCGTGGTTACCTAGGTTTGGGTTTTTCACTTTGTCTTCACTACCTTTTTGGTCTTGCTTTCCCTCACTCTTTAGATTTAGGCATCAATGCTACTTGTTTAGAACTGGAAAAGGTTGTGGTTATGGGTAAAATACACACTGTGACTAAATTAATTTTGTATGGTGAAAAATAATGCTTAAAGTTATCCAGTGCATTAAACTATGATACCAAGAAGCTATAACCAAGTCTCCACATGTGATGAGTTCGGAAAGAGACCAGTGTGTCACAGTATTGAACCCAAGGAAAACCTCAAGTGTATATCTCTTTAGCATGAATTCCAGTTAGCTAGCTTTTTAACTTGTAGGTGAGCTGACTGGGAGCATAGACAGAATAAAACACTGAGATTGCTTCTTGGTTGTAAAAGTGAATCCAATGTGAAAATGCCTAAAAAAAAAACCCTGCATTTTATCTGAAGGCTGCCAGATGGAGGTAGTCGTGGTTGCAAGAAGACTTCTGATCCAATAGAAGGAAAACAGCTTTCAGACATGGTCTTTGTAAACACTTTCCTTCTGAATTTGTGCATTCACTCATTGTAGGTAAAAAATTAAGTTTAATTAAAATTAAGTCTTAGTCATACAATGTTTCAAAACAGAGGATTATCTCTCATTGGCTAATGACTTGTTAATCAATAGTCATTAGCAAATGAGCGTGCAGATTCACAGTCAGGCCCATCCTTCTCATTGCATCCACTTTTTTTAGTTTAGTTTAGTTTAGTTTTGGCAACTAATATGGCAATGGTAGAAACACTCAACTCAAGTCTTAATAACAGTAGCTATGTTAAGCTTTTATACTGTCTGTAACTGGTAGCACACAAATTAGCTTAAAAGGACCACTCACAGGCTACGTCACCAGCTAACCTTCCCAATAGTCCCCATTGCTTCCAGCACCAACATGTTTAACTGAGTATCAACATTCTTCTAAACATTAGCATGCCTTGTTAGCAGTAAGTTTAAATCTCTGTAGCAATGAGTTTGAATCTTGTCTTTTACAGCTTTCCTGACAATAATGGCTGGAAAATCACCCTTAAGGGGATCAGAGACAGAGGCGTTTACTTGTTTGTGTCACATCACTATAGTAATTAGCCAACTTTCTTCTTTTTATTATGGAAATGTGACTTAATTAAGAGCTGAAACGAAAGTGACCTTTACCAAATCAAATGCATAAATATCTAAAGGAGCTGCAGCACAGCAGGCCAACTACTATGAAAAGGTACTAAAAGAAAAACAGAAAAAAAATAATGACAAGTATAGTCTTTATAGTTTCCATGATCATAATAGTAGAACACTGTGTTTATGTGGCTGAAGAAATTGCCTAATATTTTTGCTTAGCACTGTATGTATATGATAGCAGGAATTTGTAATGTAAAAACAATAAGTTGTACAGTATAAGTCTATGCATTTTAGGAATTTTGTTTTTAAGTAAAAAAATAATTTTTGTCAGAAATATTACATTAAAATGATTTATATTTGTTTTTATGGTTTTAATATTGTTTTAATATAATTATTAGTTTGTGAGATTTATTCTCAGTATTTTTCAATATTTAACTTTTGCTTTCTTAAGATTTTGTTGTGTATAAAACCATTTAATTGTATTTTTGAACACTCAGATTCTCTTTGTTCCTTTTTTAAAATGTTTTTTAGGAGCTTTCCTTTTGTGTTTTTGAATATTTATTTTTCTCAGTTGTTAACAGAATCACCAGACCTGCAGCAGCAGTTTTGTCCTGGTTTAGCGTTCTCATTAGCTTTTAATTTATTAAAATAGCAGCAAACAGATGAAGGAAAGAAAAAGCAAAAGTGGGAGTAGATGCTCCTCTGCAAGTTTATGTAAGCGTAACTGTATGCATATGTATAGCTGTGTTTGTGTGCACGACTTCCTGGTATTGGTATATGTATGTGGAGGGATAGTAGCTACCCAAGTATTACAAAGCGATTAGTTGTGAACCAATTAAGAGAGCGTAGTGAAGTGGGGGAGAGAATTGTTTTCGGCCTGATGCTCATTGTTTTAATTTGTAACTTTTCATCAGTTTGGGCTCAAAGAAAGAACAAGCCGATTAGAAAACAAAGACAAACAACATTTTCAGGCTTTATTCTTCTCTCCCTTTTCGTTTGTCTCTCTCCTTTACTCACTTTTGAGCCATACATTGCAAGTCCCTACCATCTCTTTCTCACTGTTGAAACAATGAAACAAAAATGACATAACTACTTTTCCCATCTTTTCTTTCTCTCTTTCTCTGCTTTGTTCTTTAATCTGATTTAGTTATATGTTTCAATTTCTATTGCAGACTTTTCCTCATTTTTCCTCAGTGCTCTGTTTCTCTTTTTCTCTATTAGGGGAGCTCTCAGTTAAGTGCCAGGACAGCCCAGGGGCGGAGCCAAGCCTCAGTGAGACAGCCCACCTACAGGACAGGTACCATCAGGGTAGGTCACATATGGTGTTCCAGCATTTTCACCATCATTTTTCTGTCCATCACTGGACACATTTAGACTAGGGGTATTGTGTGATTACTGTATTGGATTTAGTAGTGCTCTACTCTGATATCATGTATTGCTGTCACTGCCTACCGAATCAATCACAGAAAGGCAGAAGTCAAAACAAAGGCTGTTATGATAATGTCTTGCATGGTGAGTTTTTGTATACCTGATTTAAATTAGAATGAAATATGCTATATAAATAAAATTGCCATAGTCATTTCCAATTGTATTAGGGCTTAAAGTTATGCGTTATCACCCAGCAAACATTGAATAGCCATTGTCTTGTCATGACATATAGTCATTGAATAGTACTGAATAGATCTAAAATGAAAGTTGAACCAACACAAGAATTATTTTCTGCTGTCTCTTTATATACTAGAATAAAATGAAATTAACAAAAAAAGTGTTTCTTAACTGGAAGAATCAGAAGAAGAAAAACATCTCACCTTTTTAACCTCATGTGTGACTTAACCTTAACCCCTAATCGCTTTCTTCTAAGGCTTCCACTTATCCTGAGCTACACATTAAAAAAAAGAGCATTCCCGAGTCCATGATGCTGACATTGCAGCCAGACGATGTCTGCAACATCAGAACATGCCACAAATGAAATAGAATTTACATGTACAAAACCATTAATAGCTTAAAAGTGTTATTTATCTTAAGAAATAAATAAATAACTACAGGTCACGGTAATACTAGTCAGTGTATGTTAAGAAAACGTTCTGTGGATGTCTATTCACAACCATGATAATACTGGAGATATAAAGGCTTGTGGATCCTAGCCTTTGCCTTTAAGCTTTTCCTTTGGTTTATATTTTATGTGAATATTTATCAAATGTAAACATTTTCTCAAATGTGGAGACAACTTGGTCATTCAAGTTACTCATCTCAGTTAGACCTCATTAGTTTGCGTTTTGTGAATTCAGGTACAGACTAACCCTAATGATGAGAGTTTTAATGGCTTTCACATAAATGATGCAAATTGAAATACTGTAATAGTCACCTCACGTGTGTCATAATATCCTGTTAATAACTATATATTTTATAAACTGACTGTGGCTATTTTGCATTATGCTGGTTCCACACAAACAGTGAATTTATTTTGCTTTTATCTTACTCTTTCTTTTTAAAATCAAATCAAACCAGGAAGCTGCAGAACTAGAACAAAAGCCAGTAGTGACACAATCTGTGTGTGTGTTGGAGTGTGTATGTCTTTGACTGTGTATGTGTATGCGCCTGTGTGTGTAAGACAGAAAGAGATGTGGCCGCCCTATGGGTGCCTCCAGGGCTAAGCAAACCCTACTGCCCCCATACTCTAAACACACAAACATGCACATGCACACACCCCTGAGGGCAGGGCATAAGAGTCCAGGTAGAAGCTCTGACAGCTCAACAGCTGCAGGTTAGACAGACATGTTGTACACACTCGCACACACACAAATGTGTATGCACAGACTTATCAAGAGGGCAAACCCACATACACAACAGAATGAAAGAGCAAAATGAGGCTTAGTGAGCACACACTGCATGTAACACCATGACAAAAGGACACACAAACACTTACATACACACATCATACCAGTGATGTGTACAGCTGGTCCTGACCCCCATGGCGTGGCCCAGTCTAGCCCACCTGTTCACACACACAGAAACACACACACTCACACACACAGAAACACACACACATACACACACACACACACTGTACACACAGACGCAGGTGCAATTAAAGCAATCCTGAATGCGGCTCATGATGTGCTCTGTGACCCAGACAGCAGAAGGTCTGCAGCAAAACACACAGGAGCGAGAGGGTGTGTGTGTGTGTGTGTGCATGTGTGTTTGAAAGTGTGTTCAGGCTTCATCACTTACTCATGTTTGGAAAGTTTCATCACAAAGAAGACTGGACGAAGCTGAATATCGATACACACGTTATGTCTGTCTGTGAGCATGGAATAGAGACCGCTGCTGAATGTATAAAACCCAAAATAATTCAATACAATTCATGTTGTAAAAGAACAACTGAAGAAAACTTAATATATTCAGCATTTAATAGATTCACAACAAAAAATAAATAGGAGGGAAAAATGATCTGATGTGGAAAAGCATATCTTCAGAAAGAGCGTAGAATATCTAGAGGTTTCATTTCGAATGCATATTACAGCTTTAAAATGCACAGTAACAGTTGTTTCTCAGCTGGCTGAATTCATCTTGAGTAATCTTATGGTAATATGAAAAAAAGGCATTTATTGACCTTTTTTCCACAGTGGATATTAATCCATTAACTACAGTGAATATTTTGTTGGCTGGACAGTGTATGTCAGACTGAGTACACAGTTTTGTTTGGTTTTGGTTTTTTCATTAGATTTTTCTCTTTTTTTTGATTGTAACAACCTCACCAGATTCCCGTATGCTGACAAAGTAAAATCAAAATGTTCATGATGTCCTGTTCAGGATAATATTGATTTAAGACAAGAGGTCTTTTGGACTGCTTTCAGCAATACCATAGATGCTATTTTGAGATCTTTCAGTACAAGTCTTGCTCCGACCTCTTGCATGTTTGTTTCTGGCTTCCAACTTGAGTCTTTATGTTCAGAAAATTGGCAAAGTGTGTCAAATCAGGCAAATGGAGCAGGTGGTCTTGGTGTGGCAAAAAAAACTCGAGTTCAATGCACACCGTAGCTGAAAGGTTGGCACACGTTCTCCCTCAGGTACCTTACAGTAGAACTCACACTTGATTGTCTCAACTATTGAAGAAGTCACTGTAAATAATCTTTTAAATGTCCACAGAATAAGCAAAGAAACCAAAGCAGTGATGAAGCAGAAGTTGATGCTTGCTCTGCATACGTTTGAGGTCAATGGGGAACTTGTAGGGGGAGCAATGTAAAAATAGTGGCAGTGCTCTAAGCTTTCTTGACGTGCCCAAAAAGATGACCTTGATCAGCCAAAGTGATTGGCAGTGTGGGGCAGCATAAACGGTATAAACACTATAAACTGCTTAAAGGGAGTGACTAATACGTTATGTTTTCATCAGCTTTGCTCTAACAAACTTGCTCTTTCTTCCCATCCAGAGACCAGCCGTGTTGGGAGCAGGAACCTCCAGGATCCAGCAGTAAGCGAGCGCCTTTCGTCTTCTTCATCAGTGAAGTGATCGTTCTTCTGGGCCTCATCACTCTGGATTGCCCCTTTCTGTTCCTGGAGCTTTTCACATTTATCATCTCTCAGTTCTCATTGTTGTAATTCAAGACTGGCTCATTTAATCATTTCAGGGTGACCTTCAAATTGATTGTCAACTGATTCTTAGTCAGAGTCTTTATGTCTTATTTCAGGGTTGAGCTTGTGATTATGCTGCAGCTTTGGGGTTTGGCTGAGCATATTTATGAGTTAATCTGGGGACAGTATATAAAATATGAAAACACAGTCATTAAGAGAAAGATGTTAAGAGTTATAAAGAAAGTACTGTAGCAAAAATATGTCCAGCAACAATTTACAAATGGTTTCAAGGTGACTAAGGGCAGAGAGATACTATATATGGGACATGACTCATATAATTTAATGTTGTATCCGTTACATAACACTGGGCTAAAGAGGAAAATACACTGAACAACACAGACTAGCTTGACTGCTTAAATGCCGGCAAATCAAAATCAGCCTCATCTTCGTTTTGCTATGTTTTGTAGCTTGTTTTGACTATTTAAAACAATTTAACGGTGCTACCTGAGCTTTTAAACTTTCAGGGAGCAGTAAATTTAACTAATTTGAGTTGTTCAGAAATAAGGTGGAATTTACTGTTTGCTTTATTTTTTTGAATTTCTTTTTTGGGGGGCAGTTTGTTTTATTTTACCACACAGAAAACATGTTACATTAAATAAAAATGTAAAAGGTTAGATATAAAAAAAATATTGAAAATGATACAAAAAAAAAAGATATCAAAAGGCCAATCAGATTTTTAGAAGAGTTTGAGAATGAATGCTATAATGAAAGTTCCTGAAAATGATTTGCTACTGGTCAGTTATGACAAAAGAAGACAGAATAATCACTATTCCCAAACCGAAATCACCTAACATGAACAAAATCCGAGGCTGAGTGAATAAAACGAAATAACAGCTCAGTGAAACCTGCGTTTTGTCAGACGTCTTCTGGACAACTATGGCAGCTCTGTCAACTGGGTGATGGGTTTGTTTCTTTGGCAGGTATGGCTGTGGAAACTTTATTTGACCAATAACAGGCATAAAGACTAAAAACAAGGTGGCTGAGGGAAACATCTAACGTTCATACAACTGCCTAATTGGGTTTTTTTTTTCACTTTTTTAATTTCTAAGCAAAGGACTTAAATTCAGTTGACCTGAAGTCAAACAAACTGGAGCTCTGATTTTTTCAGATTTTTCATTTTCTGTTTCTGTTTTATCATATCACTCCTCAAAAGCCTCTGGTTCTATAATATTCTGGAGCTACCTCAGTATTGGTTGTGACACCGTGCATCTTATCTTTACCAAGTCTGCATCTTACTGTAGCTAAGTTGGTTTTTTTTACACTGCAGTTGTGAACACTGTTTTCTTACAGCACACTGCTTAAATTAAAATTATATGGCCCAGTGTTTCAGCATGTCACTTCCTAAAAATAACACTTACTCTGTGTTGCTAGATTGTGTAAATTTTCATAATCTGCTACTGTCACTTGGTCAGTTTCATTAGGTCTGCTCACAGTGGTTGTGGTAGAAGCCCATCATTGACGTAGAAGCAGCACTAAAACTGCAGGGTGTGAGTGGTGGTGTAAGTTAGTGGATCGCTAAGTCATGGTTCTATAATCAAATAAATTAAACTAAATTTATTCAAGATATCAGGAAAAAAGATTTGAAGGGTGGGAAGAGCTTAATGCTAACAGACATGAAAACACAAGTGATGAAATTGCGATGATAAGAGAAAAAAAATTAAGGGTATAATAAAAAATATTACAAATATTAACCACACTAAAACAGCTCTGCTGACATTAATCAGTTTTGTTAAACTCTTATGATTAAATTACAAATAGCACACAAAGTTGTGTTATACTATATAGATAGAAAAACCTAAAAGTGTATTTCAACTGAAGAAAGCAATTACTAAGGATGTGTGTGACTAATTAAATATTAAATGTTACCTTTGCTGGTCAGCTTCAGAAATGCCAGTCAATTAAAGTAGATATTAAAATTTAAGTATAAAAGTAAACTGTTAGTTCTAAGATGTTACACATCCACCAACTGGGGCTACAGCCCCAAAAGACAGCAGCACCCTGCTCTCTGAGCAGTTGTATGCAGGCTGTGTCAGAGTAAACTGGCATATAACCATTCAAACAGAGCCATACGTAACCACATTCTGCATTCTGCTGGTTCTCTGTGGATGTTACGCTACCAGAAAATAAAGCTCTTGGTGCCAGCTGTGGAGTCTGTGGTGCTAGCGCTGCTCATGCTAGCATTGTTAAGGTTAGCTGAACTTGGCAAATGAATCAGACTGGGTGTTTGTTTTGCACAAATTTCAGCAACATTTTAAATACAGGCCGTTAAAGAACTGTGGTTAACTGTTTAAATGGCTCTAAAATGCATGTTTGTATCAGAAAAATCAGACAGGTCTTCTAGGCTAACCAATTTCCTCCTTTTTGATTGACTATTAAAATAGTCCCCAGGAACATTGCTATTTACTACCTACAACACAGACTGAAGGAATCTGACACAGTTGAATCCTTCTCATCTATTTGTAGAGGTAATTTGGTTTTGTCTTTATCTAACACTGCTAAATCTTAAGACGTGACTCCCCAAGTTCAGAAATGGACAGTATTATTACTTTGTTCAAATGGCTAATACTGTCACACTTTCGACAATTTCACTGAATATGAAGTGCTTGCTCCTCATTTGATATACTGACCAGTTAGTTCTTGGTGAAACTTATGAAAAGACATAGAAGAGGAGTAAAGTTGTCCTTGTTTTAATTCCAGCTAGCTGATTATGTCATAGCTCTCAAGCTTTTTAAAACTGAGGATTCAAAGATTAATGTACAAACACTGTCTTTTTTGGGATGAGGTTGCCTGCTTTTGCAGTTAAATGCTGTGACTCATTTTCTCCAGGTTCCCCAAGTCAAGTGTAAAGTATATACCTGTCCAAAAGCTCCTTCAGGTGTATGATAAGTACTGCCTGATTTGGACATAATTTTGAGAAAGTTCCTTGAGAACTTCGCAGACTCATTGAACATACCCGTGTCTTGTAGGGTAAATTTGTGACGATACTATAGTGAATCATCTGTAGATCATTCAGTTTGAGGTTGAGCCTGTCTCTTTCAGAACCAGTTTAACCTTTCAAAGTGCTGCTTGATAGTCAAGCCAAATATGAAAAAAAACAAAACAAAATTCTCTGCTGGCTTTCATCTGTTCAGTGACAGTTGTTCATACTTACCACTTTATTAGCTATTCAAGAGTAGCTACATGGTGGTGAAGAAGTCCATTGAATTACATGTCGAATAAAACCTTTCCCTTGTCAACTAGGAACAGCATTTGCAAACTGAACTAAACCAGGTGTCCAAAAACAAAAGGAACAAAAAAACCCAACATAAAAACAAAATGGTATTCTATCTATGCAACACAACCAAAGTTGGTGAGAGCTGAAGTGGTGTTGTGTAGGCATTGTGGTTTGATCACTGTTGATGGGACGTGTGTTGTATTAATACTGCTGTATGTATTTACACGAATATTGTATCATGTATTATTTTCTTTCTTTTTTTTACCTTCTGGACGACTCCTGAGATGATGATTAACAGTGACGCTAGAGTTTGGGATTGGTGCCAAGACAAGTGTGTGTAGTACAATATAGGATTTGAAATCTTTAAAGTATAATTGTGTGCCTTGCTCCACTGTTACTTCTCCTACCTTTTTTTCAAATAAATACACTGCTTTCCCAGGTAGAAAACATGCAACATGCAACATGCAAGAAAACAATGTTAAAAAAAGAAACAAAAACAGAAAAAACAGCAAGGTTCATGTTGAGCTTGTGTATATATGTAAAGGTGTAAACCTTGATGTAAAATGCAAGAGGGGGGAATGCGTGGAGTCTGTGTTTTTCTCTTTATGTGGTCTGTGATGTGAAATATCTTTATTATTAGTACTGCCATAATGAGCTTGAGTGCATGGTTCCTGCTAAAGCCAACTGAAATAAACTTAATTTATTGGAAAACAATTCTGTGATTTTGTCTTGTACTTTGTTTATTTTGTTATATCTCTCATTTTGATTAGAGTGGAAATCATGCTGGTTCTAATACACAAAGGAAAAAGTTACTGGCGATTATGTGATATGATCTAAATGCTTCAGAAAAGCAACAAAAGTTCAAAAAAGCTCATTCTAGAGAGAGTTGGGAAAATAACCTTGAACATGTGAAGTTCGTTGGCGGTGTGGGGCATTTATGATGCATATTTGCCAATTATTATATATTAGATATATCTAACTTCCCATTCTCAATCTGTTGTACAATTACGTGCAAGTTTTCTTTCTTCATCACATTCTGACACACCGTTGTCTACCATTTACTACTATTGTCCATTTACTAGTGTCTGTTATCATTTTTATTTTTTATTATTATCATTATCATTTTTCAACACATGGGATAGCCCAATAGACCTCCGCATGGGTGCTATGAGACTGCAAGCAGATGTGGTCTGTTAGTGTCACCAATTGTGGATCCCTATTTTAAAGAACTTCTTTTACTTTTCTTGTCTGATTCCTTTTAGGGGTCACCACAGCAGATCGTCGTCTTCCATCTCACTCTATCGTTAGCATCCTCCTCTGTCACACCAACCCTCTGCATGTCCTCCTGTACTTCATCTATAAACCTTCTCTGAGATCTTCCTCTTTTCCTCCTGCCCTGCAGCTCCATACTGAACATTGTTTGTCGAGTATATCCACTGTCCCTCCTCTACACATGTCCAAACCACCTCAGCCTTGCCTCTCTAACATTGTTCACAACTAAACCTGAACTGTCCCTCGGATCTACTTATTTCTAAGCCTTTCCATTCTGGTCACTCCCAATGAAAAATGTCCTTTCTTCAGCTCTGCCACCTCCAGTTCTACTTCTTGTCTTCTTATCTTTTTTGGCAGCTGTCTCCAAACCATACATCACAGCAGGTCTCATTACCATCTTGTAAATTTTTCCTTTCTCTTACTGCTATACTTTGGTCACAAATCACCCCTGACACTTGTCTCCATCCACTCCACACTGCGTGCACTCACTTTTTTACTTCTCTTGTGCTTTGTCTCGTACTTTGGATAGTTGGCCCAGATATTTAAAGTCATCTACCTTCACTACCTCTACTCCTTGCAACTTCACTATTACAACTGTCTCCTCCTCTCTCACACATGTATTCTGTCTTGCTTCTACTTACTTTCATTCCTCTTCTCTTCAGTGCATACCTCCACCTCTCCAGGTTCTTTTTCACCTGCTTACTCTCATTATAGATAACAATGTTATTTGCAAACATCATACTCCATGGAGACTCCTGCCTGACCTCATCTGTCAACCTGTCCATCACCATCGCAAACAAGAAAGCTGCTCTCACTTATTCCTTACTTAGCATGTCTTCCTTTCCTTTCCTCCATCTGTCATCCACCTTCATTTTCTTCGTTCATCAGCTTAAAATACTCCTATCTTCTCAATGCGCTCACTCCACTTATTAGTACATTTTCATCTCTAACCTGCTGCACATCCTTTCCAGCTCAGTCTAGTCAATTGGCAAAAGTCCTTTTCTGCTTCTTTAGTACGGAGTCTCACATGCAACATTAAAAGCCTTAACCTCTATGGAGAGAAATTTGCTTCAAAAGGGTTACAAATGCGTACAATATGATCCACAAGCATAAACTAAGTTTCACAAATCTGTACAATGATTTGTGTGTAACTTTTGAGGACTCACAAGCCCATGCTTCAATTCACACAAAAATACAAAGCAATCTGACCAAACGTAAAACTATTTTACAAATGCCAAGCCTGAATAAATACTGATCATTTACACACAATTTATTAAGTTCAGCTTCACGAATCCGGTCATTTTAGATGTCTAAAACTACACACAACATCTCTCTCGCTCACTTACCAAACCTTAAATGTGCGTGCACCAATCACCTGATCTGGAGAGATGACGTTGCATGCCCACTTGGGATTTTGAGACAAATTTAACGCTGTCAGCTGCGCGCAGATCCACAAATTTAAGATGCAATCAAGTCACAGTAAGTAATTCTTAAGATTACTTGCCCACACTGGGCTGGTTTGCGGTTGCTGTTTGGGACACAGTTCTTCTACACTGAAATTAGAACTGGAGTTTTGATATTTTCTTATGACAAAAGCAGTGTGTCAAGCCCTCATTCATCTGAAATGAAAATTAACATTTTTTTCATCTTCCAAAGATATATATTTGTGCCCTTAATAAGACCTGTTTTCCTGCTGCCGCAAGCTCGGCTGCTTACCTTCACCCTGTACACACAGATGCAAAGTTTTAACTGCAGAGGAGATGAGGCACAATTGAAAGCTGAAAAATGTGATTGGATATGATGATAAACACTCACTTTGGCAATATTACTTGAACATTAAACAATGTTTACTTCATCAGAAGGAGGTCAGATTGTGGAACCAGGAAATGCTACTGATAACACAGAGAGGATGGCTGGATAATGGGGAGGATGGGCAGAGGAATAAATGTGATGTGTTTTTGTATGCTGACTATAAAGGCATACTGTATGAATCTCTTACTCATACTGCAAATCAATATGTCCCTGATTGCAGAGAGTCTCCTTGATAACATAATTTAAATCTGAACTTGGCTTAATGTTGTTGGTTTGGCAATAAAAGTTCTCTTTTCAATTCAGAACACATCACACATGAATGTGCCATACTCAGATTCCTATAAACCAATTAGCTTTTGGAAAATATTTTCTCTAGGCTGAAAATAACTAGTGCGGTGGTATCAACCCGTGGCATTATTACTTGAAATTATATTAGAGAACAACTCTTGCAAAGCAATGTTTTCTTTGGAAAAGATAATGGTGACTCAAAATATGTTAGCTCGTCTTTCTACTATTAAGCAACAGTAGACTCTTGTTAAACACATACTGATGCATTTGAGCTGTGTGTAACTTTGTGCTTTCTAGCTTTTCATTTTCACCTGAATCTACAACCAAAAAATTGCCTCTACATAAGAAACACCTTAGCACAAAAGTTGAGAAATTGCTGTGTTACAGCAGCCAAACATAAAAAACCTCCAACATTTAAAAAAAATAATAATTTAATAAAATTAACACAATATCACAGAACAAAACAGCTTGGGAAGAACACTAAAGAAGGAGCAAAACTGAATGCTCAGATTATGAGGTGATAAAGATTTTCTGTATCTGTTCTTGTGGCAGCAGAGCTGAATGTCCAAGAAGCAGAGGGTGGTCAGTATTAATTATTTATCCAGAGCCATTCACTACAGCCACAATCAATTCAATGACATCTGAGTCAGCTGATGGAAGAATCCAGACAATGTGCTCATTTAAACTGGATTCAAACAGCAGTTCAGTGTTCAGACCACAGAAACATTCTTTGAAGCGATTGTTGTTGTGATTTGGTGCTATATAAATAAAGCTGAATTGAACTGAATTCAAAGTAATATAACAGTAAAACCATATGATCTTATAGGTGATGTGTCTAAACAATTTGATAGGAAGCAAAGGTCACTGCCATTGGAAAGAGGTTGGTTTTTTTTTGTAATTTTGCAATGGTGTTAATAATAATAGGCAGTGTGTTTAACACATGCTTGAAAAAGTCTTCAAATACTTTGTTTTCAATTAGTTATTTAAAAGTTGTGAAAAGTAAATTGAAATGACTATATATTCAACAAAAAGCAATTCCTTACCCCAGAAAGGTTGAGACAGCAACATTGTTTTCTTGGCCTTATAATCACACTGACAGTTGTTTTTTTATTTCCCATAGCAGACCTCTCCTACAGTTCAGTATCACTAGATGGAAATGTTCAAATGTAACCAAAAAAAAAAGTATATCATAATCTTTATCTACATGTAAATTATATTCCTGTTTATGTGTGACCTTATTTGTGCGAGCCTCAGGGCTGCCATAGTGTTCATCAATTGTCCCTCTACCCTTTCAATCCAGCAAAATTTGTCACACAAATGCTGTTGTGTGACATCTGGTTAGCACCATAGGATAAGGTGTGATTTGAAAAATGAAATTGTAAATATGATGTCACCTCCAGGCATGCAGTTCATTATATCATATATGTCCTCATGGACAAAAGAATAAAATATCAAAGTTTTACTAATGAAGCTTCAAATGGTGTCTAGCAGATGGCCAACTAATATCTAGTACATCAGCTAGACAACATCATTTTGGAGCAACCTTTTAACCATGAATTATATACCTAGTTAATTTCCTGCTATTAAAGTTGATATCACCGAAAATAGGTTCATATGAAAATTAAATACGATTTTGAAATCCATAATTATCTGTTTTAATAGACTGATTGATTGACTGGAAGTCCCAACCATCACTTAAGATTAACTCTTAAGCTTAATAGTGACTCTCCCAGAATTGAGCTAACTTTAAGAGCAAACTTGTTCAGGAAAGACAAATACGTATTAGATGATGTAAGAGTGTGAACTGTTGCCTCCCTCTATGTTGGCCCTGAGATGCACCAGTGATCTGTCCAGGGATCGGCACCAGCTTTTTTGCAACCTGATATGGATCAAATACCTGTAAATATTATGTTAATATAACAAGTACCTTAATCACTTTGGTCAGTAGTTCTTTCACTGGAAATAAGACTTTCAAAATTTCAAACACCACACAGAGACCTTCATGCGTTTCAAAATGAACTATTTACTGATACAAAACAAAATAATCTTTTGGCATCACATTTATTCAAAACAGTTTATCTCTCCATCATGTTTATTAAAATGATTACCTGACAGTCTTGCCAGGGGAGGCCACTGAGGGGGTCAGCAAATTTTTGCAGGGGGCCAGTGCTCAGCGCCCGCCCCCCTGGTGGCGCCCCTGCTTGCCAGGGTTACTTCTTACTTCTTATATTGCTTCAGTTACTTTTGATGGCTTTGTCTGTTTGCCTTTCAAATGATTATAAACCTTTAGACCATCATGTCACAAATTCAACAAATGTAAGAGTAGAGAACGAGACACTATAGTTTACCAAAGAGGAGTAATGTAAAGTTCAGAATCAGTGCATTAAACAAAGTAATGTCATTACAAACGCATTATTGACCAGCACAGGCCTTGTATTCTTTATTAATTAAGCGGTTTCAAATTCTAAAAAGAATGATACATAATAAAATATTTTAAAAATAATTTTTAAATGGCATCTCTTCAGTGTCTTTATTTGTTATCTGTTTAGTTAATATAATGTGGCCCTCTTGTAACAACTTGGTTCACCAGTCAATTGGTACTATTTGATTTAACTGATTAGTGTCTTTCCTCCTCCCCAGCCAACAGTCTGCACTGTGTATTTAACAGTGTTGTAATGCTGTGCTCTGACACTTTCCTCTGTCTTTCAGAGAGTATCAGAGGAGAGCTGTCAGTGGATTAAAAAAAATAGCAGTTAGCTGCAACAAAATACACTCCACATTAAAGCAAATTGCTTCTTGCGATTGTTGATAGTTTCTCATTGTTGCGTCCCTCTCGGTTGGAGCTGTGATGTTGATTGTGGCTGAAGGGGCCTTCAGATGACTGATAAGCATTGATGAATGAAAATGGAAATGGTTTTCAGCGTTTTGCCTTCAAAGGGAAATCAAAAACGGTGGAAGGAGAGGGGAGAGCAGAGGCGGGAGAATATTTGCCTTTTTGCAATTAACAAGATATGTTCTTTTTTTCTGTGGTCAGAAAAATGGAAATGGCTTTTAAGGTCGTAAAGGTCGAGCGCATCGAAGCATGGTGGCTCTGCAATTACTCTTCAGGCAGCAGCCTGATTGGGGGGAGGGTGGGGAGGGGTCCGACCGTGCACCGATGGTCAAATTAACGAGATGACCGGCTCCCTGTCAAAAAGATCACATGTGATTACCGTACATCAAACGGACAGAGCGCTCAAATTATCTCCCCTCTTACTGTGAAGTCGGAGAAAAGGGGATAAAACACAGATGGACTGATTAGTTAAAGGCTTTAAATGTCAAAACTTTCACTGTCCACAGCTTGAATGGATGTGCTTCTCCTCTACTCAGCGGGCAGGAGGGGGGTTGTCCTTTAAGTTTACACTAACTACAATAAATGGCTGTCCACATGACACGATTAAAGATATACTTGGACTTTGACATGAAATGTACTTGGACTCTGTGAAGCTTATGTGAATTGTATTGTGTCTAGTTTAATATATCTACCTGCAAAATAATGTCAAATATTAGGTTATTTTGGTTCCACACATTCTTACAGGAAGCCGAGGACTAGGACGACTTCATTTCAAAGTCCTCACAGTCCAGCACAAAGCTTCTCCCTTCTCCTTGCACTCTCATAGTCCAACTTTTCGAACTGCACTCATCCAAGTCACTTCTCTGCTACCATAATCTAGAGGAAGAGTGACTAATGACATCCACAGCACATATAAACAATGGCTGAGGAGAAATTGATCCTGCCTGTCAACCCAGTTTTTTGCAATCTAACACTGATGATGGTTAGAAGCTAGCAACAATAAGCACTCTAAAAAAAGGACATAATAGGCTCTCCCATCACAAAAGCTGCTACTCATGGAGACAGATGCTCAGCTTATTATTAAACTATTACACGTATTAAGGTTTTTTTATAGTGACGTATACTAAAACCTTCGGAGACGGCCTGCCAAAAGTCATTTTCACGCTGTATCAAATGAGCAGTATCCATGCTGTAACCAGAGTTTTTCTTTCAATTGTCTTGGCACACAAGTTGAAATTCAAATTTGCAGAGAAATGAATCAGCATTGGTGGGATTCCTTTCATATTGTGAACCCATTTTTGTGTGTCATCATAGCAAACTCTACTCCTTGAGACACCAACTGTAGCAGGAACTACCTTGGATGTTTCGATATTATGACTTGTAGCGTGGTACAGACCATCCAAGAGTTTTGTGCTTTAGATTTTGGTGAGTGAAATTCTAGTGTTTCTGTAGTCTGTTACTTAATCTGCATGAATTAGCTGTTACATGTGTCTTTGTGTTCCATGTATACAGTTTATGAATGTAGCTTGGTAACTAAACTTACTAGTATTTGCTGGTAAGTTAGCACTTTAGACATTCATCCATAAAAGGTTATGTCTGGTTGCAAAAAACGCAACACAACATTGCAGCAGTCAGACTGGTTGTGTTAAAGCTTCAAAAGTCCAAAACCAATGGAAAGAGCCTGAAAAATTTTGTGAAAGTATTTGGTGAGTCAGTGAAGCTCACTTCTGACTGACGAGTGAAATGAGTTGTTGACGATATGCCGAGCTTTTCTGTAAGTGCTGCTGTTTTTGCCAATGTTAGCCTGTGTTAGCTGCTGTTAGCCAACAACTGGTGAAGTGGATGAAATGTTGGACTGATTTTTTGTGAATAAACTTTCAAGAGAATGTAATCAAACTGCTTATGAGACTGAAAGTGTGATTTTTTTAGGATTTTTATTAAGATGCTAGTAGCATTGCCACTTTATGTTTTTGCTTCTTTGGAGATGAAGGGGACTCCTTTCTGACAATAAAACACAGGTATGAACCTTCTTATCATGAGTCTGAAGAAGTTTGAATTTAAATGTCCCTTTGTGGCAAGTGATCGCCAATGACTTCTCTTTTGAACTTCATTTCTTTTGTAAGAAATGATCAGTTTGCTGGAAGATGTAATTACACACTATTTTATGTATCCTTATAAGCATAATAAATATTTTTTTTTATTAAATAACCTGAAAAAATGTACTGACTGTACCTTTCAGTAGATAATAATCTTTTAAATATCTTTAATTTTTTTAGAAGAGGGAAAAGTTTCAGGTTGAACTAAATACCCTTCATAGTCAAAACACTAGAAGTTGTGTTTTTCAGAAAATGCTCTAATGATATCTGCACAATGGTACATTAATGTTTTATGGTGCATATACTGTAGTATCCCTAATGGAATGCAGGTTATTATCCATAGTTCATATATCATATATCATTAAATTCCTTTTCATACATAAAGTTTTTATTTAGTTCTTGCCTCTTATTTCCCTTTTAACTACAGAAAGCGGGAAGATAAATGTCTTCATTACCATTTTGTAATAGCGAAGTTTATTTTTAGGATTTTCTAAAAGCTCATGGAGTATGTGTTCCCTCGCAAAAAGCTCAAAATTTGAAATACTCAGAGTTGTGCATTAAGTTTTAATGAATCAATACACAGATGGTCTGGTCCTTGTGTATTCTGACCATAGACTGTGCAGTCTGTGATTCTGACAGGTGAGTAAAACATTTGTGCCTTCAGCACTTCCCCATGGGATGCAATCACTGTATGAGAAACACTGCGAATGAAAGTTACATTTGAAACTATTTGTATTATTAGAATGCTGCAGGAGTGTGTAGGTGTTTTAAGCCATTTGCATTGGTGTTGAATGAAAATGATACATTTGTGTTCAGATACACACACATTGAGAAAAGCGCCTTCTTGAGTCTCTCTCCATGCTGTAATGATCTTCTTGTAGTGCTGCAGAAAGCCTCCGCAATCCCTTCTTCATTTCCCTCTCCTCTTCTCCCTAATGAGCAGAGCCATCCCTTCATCATCAACTACACCATAATGTACTTTAGTCTGGGGACGAGAGGAGAAAATGGAAGGATAGATTGGAAACAGGTTCGCTTATAAGCTGATCCCACATTACGGGCTGTATATAATACGCTAAAGTCATCAAGGGTTTGTTCTCTACAATCAGAGTGATCCATCGACAATTCGACGTGCTGCAGATGAACGTGGAAACTTCACTTTGGCTGCAGGCAGGAGGGAGGCGTAGGGATTTCTCATATGCACTTGACAGAGTTGAGTTTGTGGACTGAAACACATTGTCTCCACTGGTCTGATTGTAACAGATATTTGTTTTCAAATAAAAGCTTCAGAACTATGACATACATTAATATATTTCATGTGTATTTCCATTATGAAATTGTAATTTACTTGGTGGCAGTTTGGAAAAGATTAAAAACTGCATTTACAATAATATGGCCATATATTCTCCTTGATACTTCCATATTTCCATTCATTTCAGTTACATAGAAACTTCAGTGGTTAGTCAGTAAAAATAAAAATAAAAAATCAAGTAATTCCTTTGTTTGAACCACTTAAGACTCCTGAATTTCCTTAAATGCACCACTCAATATAGCATGCTATAATAAATTTTATCTTGATATTTAGAAAGATTAGTTAGATACATGGAGTAATTACGTGATACTATATCTGTGTGGTGTGTTTCTGCAGTAGTTCACAAAACACTTCCTTCCTCTGACCAGATGGAGCTCCTTTGTCCAATAGATATTCATTATAATTTGTGCTGTTCATGATATTCCAATACCATACTGTCACCTATCCACTGACATGCTCACACTGCTGATGATACTGACTACCATTCCTAATAGCTATTCTTTAGTTGATGTTTGCTGTGTTGTCTGTTAAAATAAATGTTATATTTAATTGCTATAGTTTGGTTTTCATCCTGATTTTTATTCTTTTTATCATGACCAGGAGTGGCTGTAGCTCAGGTGGTTGAGCAGGTCAACTACTAATTGGTTCGATCCCCATCTGCTCCAGAGTGTGCCAAATATCCTTGGGCAAGATACCAACTCGAAGTTGCTCTCTGATGCGTCCATTGGAGTATAAATGCGTGTGAATGCTAGATGTTAGATAGAAAGCACTTACAGAAAGAGCATAGAAAAAAGTGCTTGTGTCAATGGGTTAATGAGGCAAGTTGTGTAAAGCACTTTGAGTGCTCAGAGTAGAAAAGCACTATATAAGAACTAGTTCATTAACCATGCCTCTGGGCCCAGTTGTGACATTAGTACAGTCCCAATCAAAAGTTTAAGACCACTTGAAAAATGGCAAAAAAATCATATTTTGCATGGTTGGATCTTAACAAGGTTCCAAGTAGAGCTTCAACATGCAACAAGAAGAAATGGGAGTGAGACAAAACTGTCATGTGTGGCTGTGTGGCAGGCAGGATGAAGGACCCAAATACAGGACTCGTACATGGAAACGGAAACTTAAAGTGACAGCTTTATTTGCTGGGAAAATTATCCATAAAATGAACTTACGAAAAGCAAACCAAAACTTGAACATGGAAACAAAGAACTAAACACTAGGAAACGAGGAGCAAAGAATTAGGAACGATGGAAACAGAAACACGGAGAAACTTACAGCACATGGGAGGATGCAACAATGGGCAGAGGAAAACACTGGTCTTAAATACACAAGGGAGTAACGAGGGAATGAGAAACAGCAGGAGAACACATGAGACAAAGGGGAAGCAAAACTCAAAACACTGAACACAGGACATGAGACTATCAAAGTAAAACAGAAAATACAAGACAGGCATGGAGATGTAGACTTGACCAGGAGGCATGGCTAACAGGGAAGACCAAGCGATCATGGAGCACAGAGACAAGAGTAACTAAACATGAAACGTGGAACATGGGGAAGGCAAGGCAACAGAAACCTAAGGATTAGAACTAAGAATATAACATAAGCAGAAAACAATAATGAGAATCAAACCCATGAAAACCCACAAATCCAAACATATAAGTAATCAAAAACACAACACACTGGGTCCCAGACCAAGTACCATGACACAAAACATTTTTTCATCCATCCATCCATCCATCCATCCATCCATCCATCCATCTTCTTCCGCTTGTCTGGGGCCGGGTCGCGGGGGCAGCAGCCTAAGCAGAGAAGCCCAGACCTCCCTCTCCCCAGCCACCTCCTCCAGCTTGTCCGGGGGAACACTAAGGCGTTCCCAAGCCACCCAAGAGATATAATCTCTCCAGCGTGTCCTGGGTCTGCCCCTGGGCCTCCTCCCGGTGGGACATGCCCGGAACACCCCACCCAGGAGGCGCCCAGGAGGCATCCTTGTCAGATGCCCAAACCACCTCAACAGGCTCCTTTCAATGTGGAGGAGCAGTGGCTCTACTCTGAGCCCCTCCCAGATGGCCGAACTTCTCACCCTATCTCTAAGGGAGATGCCAGCCACCCTTCGGAGGAAGCCCATTTCTGCCGCTTGTATCCGCGATCTCGTTCTTTCGGTCACTACCCACAGCTCATGACCATAGGTGAGGGTGGGGACGTAGCTCGACCGGTAAATTGAGAGCTTTGCTTTTACACTCAGCTCTCTCTTCACCACAACAGACCGGTACAGTATCCACATCACTGCAGCCGCAGCACCAATCCGTCTGTCGACCTCCCGCTCCCTTCTCCCCTCACTCGTGAACAAGGCCCCGAGATACTTAAACTCCTCCACTTGGGGCAAGGA
>VVHJ01031951.1:6878-32086 GCA_015107715.1 Tylochromis polylepis
CCAGAAGGATTTATCACTAATTCACGTGGTTTCGAAACTATTTGAATTACAACCCTGATGGCTGCACTTCCACCATAATCTTCTTACGTGTTGCCATCTGCTCTACATAAGACTTAACGATGTTCCAGTGATGAAGTGGCCAGCATCTTCTGTGATCACTGTTGAGGGAAAGTTAGACAATTTAAGTGAACTTGGCAACGCTGAGACAGAGAAACAGATAATGTATTAGTCCATGTAAAGCATTCCTTCTGTGAAAAATGCATATGCATAAGGTTCATTAGTATTTTAGAAACGAGATCCTGCGACTGCTCCTGCTTTTTTTCAGGAAGCTCATTTCCTGAAATGAGTGTGGGTTTTACCTTTTCTCTTAAGTAAAAATTATTCTGGCATACAACTATCAAAAACTAAGCAAATTCCATGCAAAGATTAGATTTGCATTAACCTTTTAACTCTGTTCAAATTGAGTATACATGCAAACTATTAGTTTGATAGCTAGATAGTTATGAGGTGTCTTCAAAAAGTTAATTTACCCTGACTATAAAAAATAAAAACCTTATCTGAAATTTGACCACTACCCTCTTCAAAGCTGTCTGCTTATGCAGCTTCCAGCAGTCCTGCGATTTTTAAATAATTCTGAAGGAATCCCACACAGTTTTACTGAATATCACTACAAATCTGATTAGGCATATGGAAGAGGCCACAGGCTAAGTGTCTATATAATTAAGCTTATTTTTTATACAACAATAGATTATTATTTTACATACACATTTTCTTACACACACTCACTTGCTTTCATCACAGTCTCCAGCAACTGTTTACCCAACTTTTAACCTTGCAAGGAACACAATCTTCCTCACCTTGAATTTTGCGCATCATGCAGGCTCTGTATAGCTGCGTCTCTCTGCAGCGGTTAGTGTAAGACATACACGTCCTGCCTCTGTGCACAACACGGGTAACATCTGTGACAGCTGATTTTCTCTCGGGGAATTGGCAGTATACCAGAAGATCTTGCAGCTGTTACCCTCCTGAGCTGCAGCTAGAGGGCTTTTGCGCCAGGTGGAAATTTGCTCAGGTAGTTTTTCACGAAATGTTAACTGAACTTCAAACATAGTTCCCCTCCATGTATAGGAAATCTGGGGGAAAAAAATACAGCCACGAGTCCATTCACATTGCAAAGTGATATTAATTGATCTCACACTGGTGCGCACCCAGACACAAATCACGAAGCATAATTAAACGTTCACCATAGAGTGTGGGGGAGGAAAATGCTTGAGTGGAAGTTCAGATTGTGCAATTCCATCCACTCATGTGATGGCATAATAGGAGCAAGTAATACAAAGTCAATTGACAGATGACACAACTTTTTTATATAAAAACAGGAAATTAAATTCTCATACCATTACTCGAATAATTTCCAAAGCTTCAGGCCTGCATTTATATTTAGATAAATATGGAATAAGAACTTTACATGATTATCCCTTGCAGCCATTAAACAATTTATTTTTTAAAAAAAGGTTAAATATTTCAGAATTGTCATTTCAGAGGAAAGCAACAGACAATATGAATATTGGGAATAATAAATAAGTTCAAGCCACCTCTAAACAGATCACTGCAGAAGGAAATCAGCACAATCTTTGGCAGAGTTTTACCATCTGAACTATATTATGTGTGGACCGATCTACTCTACCTCTTACACATATCCATGCAAATAATCACTGAAAAAAAGTAATTTAAATTTAAAACTGAATGACAAATTATGAACACTGGAGTGTGGATGTAATTTATTGTGATGTCACAGATATTGCCAGCTGACATTAATACCCTAATTAAGTTATTGGAAATGCTGCATTAAAAGGGGAAAAAAATCTAATTTGAAGAAAATATATATCCCTCAAGGATATGCAGAGTTGATGAGGTAAAGAAAATAATGGTATGATACAGCCTGTTTCATTTACACTTCCTCGTGAAGTAAAAGAGGTGAAAATCAAATATAACATGACTGAATAAAATGTGAATAAAATTAAAAATTTTCTTCTGTGAATGCAGAACTGAAATCTTTGAACAACATTTTCTTTTGCAAATTAGTATTTTTTTTCCTGGAGTGACATGCAGAGCAATCAGCAGTCCAAGGAGATCAGACTGCCACCACCTTCACAAGTACCTTGACAGTAAGTCAGATTTCAATGTTTTGTTGAAGAATAGACTCACTGTCATGGTGCTTTATATTTTAAGAGGAAACCCATAGACCCTATCTTTAATTAATTTAATATCCAGGGTTTTTTTTTCTTTTTTTTGGGGGGGGGCGCTAGTTTTTAGTGGTTTGGTTCTTGCTCAAGCTGCCAGGAAGCTGCCCTGGTCCTTATGTGTGTAATGGCAGGGAGGGAAGGTGTCAGAGGTAATAGGAAGTTATTGTACACACTGCAAACATGTAACTGTAAACATTTTTCTGAGAAAAGTTGTAAATTTCACACAAAGTCTATGGAGACAATGACACAACCATGTGTTACAGAAACAAGGTGGGTGAGGAAAATTATCAGCACCTCAGTGACTTGCCTCAGTCAGGTGTACAGCCTGGTGGGCTTTCCTCTGCTGCACCACGACAGTAGAGAATCAGGGTTTACAAAGCAGACCAAAGCCTGCCTGCAGAGAGACACCCCCCCTGCCCGGTCCATTTGTACAAATACACTTCTAGAGCAAGTGGCTGGACTTGCCGGAATGAAGTTATACTCTTGAATTATTTTATCTGATCGAGAGATTTTCTGAACTTTGAGGAGTCATGCTTAACAAGCAGAAGGCCCAGGTAGCCCAGCTGGCTCTCAGAGATCTTACCTGCAGGTGCACAAACGGCTGGAGTCATAATGGACAGCCTGCAGCTGTTCTGATGGTGAGTAGGTCTTTTATTTTTCTTCTACCTCCGGCAGTGCTCTTGTGTTGTGAGATTAATTCACACATGATCAAATCTGCATCTGTCTCCTTTCCCATATTGTCGCGCTTGAATAATGGATTTATAAAGACAGCTTGTATTCTAGGCTGTTCAGGGAACTTTTCTCTTGGTTTCTGCAAACTTTTGATTCATGATTATATTGTGCAGTGATGCGGGTTTAGTTTGGTCTGAGATTCAACTGACAGTCTAGTTACAGTATTCCTTGTTTTCAAGCCTCTCTATAAACCCTGCTTCTCGGTTATTATTTTTTTAGCCAGAATGTTTCAGTGGCATTGTTCTTTAATATTTCAGTCTGCTGGTTTCAGTTTGGACTCTAAAAACTTCAGCTTTAGAGAAAATTTGAGATCTGATTTGTTGCATCAGCTAGCAGAATGGAAAGGGTTAATGGACAGAACTTTTGACGTTTTAACAATGCGCTGTCACCAAACTTTAGCGGGACATGGCTTTGCTGTTGTTAGATTCTTAACTTTTCTGTGAATTATTTTCTTTTTGTTCACTGAACAAGTCAATTAATTCCATAAAAGTAGCACAGAGTCTGGTGAGACTTTCATTTCAGCAGACATGCTGTTGAGTTTAAAATCCTTATTTACTCCATTTTCTGTGCAGTTATCCCTCGGCTGCTCTTATTCTAGTTCGCAGGCTGTAAGCTGGTGCAGATTAGTTGACTTATTTATTACAGAGGGTGTCTGTTGTCGATTGCAGAGCTTATCCAATGTGATTAATGTTGGGTTTGTGGAACCACCAAAGCAAACACAGACTGGTCTTTTAAAGGGTCTCCACCACCAAGGGATGCACTGGAGAGATATACTTACAATATGTCTCAAGTTGTGCGTTGTTTAGAATTTTTCTGTTAATGTTTTTTTGTCCATGAACAGATGAAGCCATGGAGGTCCCAGTTTTTATTGCTTGCTTGTTTTACTGAGGCTGTATTCCGGCTCCCGAGAGAAACTGAATAATTGGCATTTCCTTTTTTCAGCAATTAGAAATGTTTCTGTAATGTTGAAATATACTCATTAGGGCATTATTGCCTACCATTTTCAAGATTTCTCTGCAGCAGCCTGCGTAGATCATGTAAAGTTAATGCAACATGAATTGCATTACTCTGTGTATGTATAAACAATGCAAAAGGTTTGCACTCCATTGCGACTTTTGCCTCTGGTTTGTTCCTTTCTGCCAGCACTAGTTTGATTTATTCACTGCTGATACAGTTTATTATACAGGTAAGGCCTGCTGATTCTCCCATATGTATGTTTAAATTTGCAGTGAACCTGAGATTTACCACTGTTAAATCATCTCTTCTGTGGCATGAATAGATCACTTTTAATTCTCTTCTACATTGTGTGTATGTTTGGCTGCTCATGCACTCTGGCTGGTGTGTGCACCTTCATGAATACGCACATATGTAGGTTATGCGCATAAAGCTTTTACACAGTTTCAGCTCAGTGTTGGTATTGGACTTCCGAAATTCCCCGAGGCGAGGATTCGCTCTCCAACCAAACAATGAGGTGCAGCTTTTGCTCTCTAGGTGAATGAGGGGAAGCAAGCCCGTTCAGGAGGTCAGCTCCGAGCTGTTGACATTGCTCCCTGGTTGCCTGTAGTTCTGGGCAGAGCCTCATTATCACTGGGTCTGCTTGGAAGAGAGTGGGCTTCGTTAGGAAGCAGCTGTCAGTGCTGAGGGGAGAAGGCATAGGGAAAGAGCAGATAAAGTAGAGCCTACTCTGTGGTCTATCGGCAGTGGTGCTCAAGGGCCAGTTGGCTGCGGCACTATAGCCTGCTTTTGTGTGATTGGTGTGTGCGTGTGTGTGTGTGTGTGTTAATCCTGCAACAAGTATTTCAGTATTTTGTCAGTATTATGTTTATGTCATGAGGCTGCTGTCGACAGGAATAATCTTTTTTCCCTTGCCTGTTTTTTTTTTCTTTTTTTAAGATTCGTTTTTGTCAGTAAAATACTTTATCATACTTTTATATCATACGTAATTACGCATTCACAAGATGTCTTTGATATTAAATAAATCATTTCCAGAAAGCACATGCAGCACAGGAGCTATGGGGACATTTTTATCCAAAAGCATAAAAGCAGAATAAGCATTGCTCTTATGGTTACAGTGTGGCATATGTCTCCAGTTAGGTTTGTGGCATAATTGCTTGACTTGAAACTCACTCATCTGTGCCAGATTTCAGAACATCTTTTTCAAAAGGAGGGAAAAATAAAATAAATTGAAAGATGCTGAAGCGTGCAACCTGTAAAGGATAACAATAAAAGGATGTTACTGAACCAAGGGCCAAGGAAGAGAAATATTTAGAAATGCAGAAACCCATTTTCAAGCATTATGGAAAACAAGATGAAATGTATGGAGGTTTGCAGCATGTGTCAAGTTTCATGTCTGTCACAGTCGATCAGTGACCGAAGCTAATGAGATGCTACATGCTGCCTGGGACTTGAGCTGGAAAACTGCTGTTCTGGTGCACATTAGAATCTGGGGAATTCCAAAAATCTAGCATCTGGTGAAAAACAGAGCAACCCTCTATGGCACAGCGGTCATTAACTTCTGGGATTTACTGAGATACGATACCCTGTTGAGAAAAAGTTTCCACGCTGATGAGAACAGTTCTTCCAACTTTAGCAATTTTCTGCCCAGCGGAAGCAACACAAGTCAGGAAAAGAAGCTGCCAGTGTCTTTTTATTAGGAAATGTAATGGATATTGAATGATAGCATACAGATGTAGTCAAAGATGTATGTGTGCTGCACTGGAGCGGATTAAGGCATCGATCAGCACATCGTAGAAATAGTTAAAGGAGTGTTAGTGGTGTTGCTTCAGGAATGTTGAGCTTTGATGCGCTATGAGCTTTGAAAGGCTAAAGTGGCTTGAAATATGTAAATGTAAAAGAATAACCTTAAAAAAAGTTTTCTCAGCAAGAGAGGGTAGAAAAACACTGAGCTTTTAATAAACACACATTCTACTGGTAGGTCATATTTCACTATTAATTCTCAAGTACCAATTAACGCCACGCAGAGATGCAATAAAAGAAAGCAGGGGAGATGCCCCAACATGGCAAGACACATTTCTTTGTCCAAGTAAGTGCTTTTAGTTTCCCCTAGCATCCAAATTGAATGGTCATTGTCATGATTCAAACGCTGGCAGATTACGCTTCAGTCCTCTAACTCAGTAAACCCAAAATATAGTACTCACTTGATTACATTTCAACCAAGGTAATCCCTCAGAAGATAACAACTGGCCCAGGAAACATTCACAAGTGTTGTAAGTCTGAGGGACCAGTCGCACAGTCACTGAACTACTGCTGCCCAATCGATGGGGATCTTTAATAGCAATTTCCAGGCACCCTGATGCTATTGATTTCAGTCGACAAACATTTCACTTTGATCATTATGATCCCTGGCTTGCAGCACACTTCCTGGGGCTTCTCCTCATGAGAGGCTTACAATTGGTCTTCAAATGGCAATCTAGTGATGGCTGCCACATCGACTGTGCCCATCCACAGTGGCGAGAGAAATTGAATTGTATTTGAAGAAATAAAATACACAAACAAGTTAACATTCTTGAAAAATTGAGTGTTTAGCAGCTACTTATCCTTTTGAATGCGTGTCTCTAAAATTCAGCCATTTTTCCCACTGCGTGTCAAAACTTGTTTGTTTTTTTTCCTCTTCCCATTTTTACAAAATGGTTCATTAGTTTCCCATGCACCCATTGGTAAGCATTATTGTTCGGCAAACCAGTATTAAATGATGAAAGGAATAACACAGAAGGAACTCTGAAGACTAATTAGAAGTCCTCAAACTTAAAAAAACTGTTCAAAGTCTTGTTGTTGCCAGGACACAGAAGCATTGACCCAGGGTCTCATTTAATGTTTCTAAGTATCTATTAATGTTCTTTTGGTTGTGTTTAGAGCTAGGGGAGGCACATGAGCAGGACCTGATGGATGAGAAACATTAGATGCCCGGCAGGCACTGAAGCCTAATACAATGCAGTCATATGGCTATTTTTTTTTCTTTCACGTATTCCATTACATTTCTCTTTGGTGGAATATGTTTCTGTTTAAATAATGTATCGTTCCCTTTCTTCCAGGTTTCTCTCAAAAATCAATTGGTACCTGTCTTCCCAGAGATAAGCATTTCTTATTAATGTTAGATCTTTATCGTGCCAGGAGGACCACCGGCACTGCTGCTGAGTCTGCTGATAATTGACATTTTCTCTAGATGAGAGTATTTATCATTCTATCAATGTCCATGGGAGGTCCCATAGAGCCCATACCCATACAGAATTCTGAGAAACAAGCTGGGATTTTGCAGTATGTATCCAGTATCACATGCAGTATTCATGTTTCCTCATGAGTGGACAAAGTTTGTTTCTTAAGGGAGGAAGGAGGGATTTCCATCATTGAGCAGAATAATAAAGGTTGAATGTGAGCTTTAGAAAAGGTGATATTCACAAAGCGAATGAGCTGGGAGGTGCTTTTCAGCCACGCTTAAGTATACACAGAGCAATATGACCAATAGCCTTCCTCCTCTAGAAGACAGCGGATATTGGAAGCATTCACTGCAGCTGACAGTGATAGTAGTACATAACACTGACAGCAATGTCACTTTAACCATAAGAATTTGCATTTATATTACATAATTGGAAGATTGGACCCGGAATTGCATCATTCTGTGCTGATGTAATGACGTAGATTTGGATGCATCTCAGAAATAATGCTCCTTGTAATCTAAGGTTTGTTTGTGAAGCACAATGCCAGCTATCAGCTCTGACTGAAAACCATCGTTGGGATTCATTTCAAGCATCTGTGATAGCTTTGAGCTCAACATGACGAAAGGCAAATGGAGCAATATGTTAAAAAAAATATAAGAACCTTCTCAGACAGATTGGCTTAATAACAGTGTAAAAAGTGTCACTATTAGCAATATAATACAGACTGAGCTCCAGAGTTATTGCGGCTTTGTAGTTTCTAATTGGTGTTTATTTTTTATTGTATTTCCTGTTTTTGTATTGTGTTTATTTGGAGTTGGTTTTCAGAATGGAGTTGCTTGTTTCAGTTTATTTTATTGTTTGAAAATGTTTAGTTAGTTTTTGTATATGTTATATGGAAGGTATTTGTCAGGGGTAAAAATGAACAGATCAAAATTCATATTACATTACAAACAACTTTTTGTCAAGTCAGTTGATTCAGTCATGTAGACATCCCAATAAACATAAACCAAAGGCTCATCAGACAGGCTGTGACTAAAACTAAGTACAGTTCCTCTGTGTTTGAATTTATTTTCTTTAGTTTTGTAAGTACACAGTGTGATTTCACTTCACTTTTTTAAACCTAGATTTATTTTTATTTTATTAAACTAACATGTTTTTCAAAACCCAGTTTTAGTCTTGTTTTTAGTTAACTGAAACAGACCTGCCGAGCAGGCTTGGCCCTCAGGCAGGACAAAGTACAGTTTTTGGAGAAAGAAAAAGATCCCCATTACTAATCAAATTCAAGACCTGTGCCAGCCTAGGCATTAATTTTACAACATTTGGCTACCATTGTCAGTGGCACAAGACATTAGATGCAACACAACCAAATGAAAAGCTGAGGAGTTTGATGTGATATATTACTGAAATAAATCCTATTGGGGAAATGCATTTTGAATGAGATCAGTGTAACTGCATTTGACACACTTCATTTCATCCTCATCTGTCAAGTTTAGTGTAGATGTGCATGGCTTAATGGAGGGTGCGTGACAACTTCTGACGTTTGAATGCCGTCTGAGTGATTCCAGGTCACATTGTTTGTGTCGGGAAGAAACACTGTAGCTGTTTTCTACTGTCATTGTGGTCACTGCATTGTTAAAGCTAAATTCTTACACTGAAAGTGAGCTTATCTTACAGCATGTTGTAGACTCGCTCTGCAATCATTATTACAAGTGGGTGAAATATATAAAATCCTCTTTTTATTTTATACATTTTTATTTCTTGCAATATACTGTGGTATAGTTTATGGAAAATCAATTATAAAATTGAATAAAATGGCCTGAAATGAGCTTCCTTTTTTGCACAAGCATCGGCACATTACATACTTGAGAAATCAATGAACCTCATCGCGCAAAAAATCCCAGTTGTCTTGCTCCCCTACCAAGACTGTAGAAAATTACTTACGCAATTACAACAATATTTCTACCTTTCCAGGACTACAAATATAATTTAAGGCTGGATTGTACATTGTGGTATTTAATACCCCACATTTTAGGACTCGCAGTTTATAATGTTCAGAGGTAATGCCAAAACAGGTAAAGGTAAAGATAAATAAATAAAAATCCCTTTAATATATCATCTACTGCTAGTAAGAACAAGTACTGGACTTTGATCCCTTTGCCCTTCAATTTGTCCTCTTTTTCACAAAGACATGGTTTTTCTTTTGAACATTACAGTACATGCTGTACAGCATGGTATAAGATTTCTCCATGAGAATCACAGTAATTTGCAGTGATAAAAGTGTCTCATTGCATAATCCATATCCTCCCTACCCAGTAGCCATGAACATCATTGTGATCTGCTTACACATGCAACCCTCTTTCGTGTGGGCTGAAAAGATTTAGATTTTTTTCTCTCTGACATACAAAATCAGATTATGAACCACTGATATAAGACTTCATTAGCGCTGCACTCATTTAACCCCGCATACTGAACTCTACAATGACTCAAAAAACGTCACTGAACTTGTTTGTGTCTGTCCACCATATCGCTCATCAAGATGCTGCGATTCATGTGACAATGAAACTTTCTTATACAGCATTAATTGATTGTAATAAAAAGCTAGACTCTGTTATTTGCCTATACATAGATCACACACTCAACATCTGGCCTTCATTGGCCTAATTATTGCAAGTAATGAGATGCTAATTTCAACACTCATACTGCATGCATGAGCGGCCAGATTCATGTGAAACAGAACTTTATGACAAAACTAATAAATAAAACATCTTACTGGTGGTAAACATTAAGCAAGTGAGGGAAAGAAAACAAAATGGGGAGGAACATGGGGCCTAATGATTAACAGTGCTTTTACATAATCACGCCTGTGCCTGAAGGATAGTTTCTTTTGCCCCACTGTTTACTGGTTTATGAGGAGAGTGATGGGCCATTTCATTAGCTCAGCAGTAATTAATGCTCAAAATTAAGCAGACTTTGATCAATTATAGGGGCCGGTGTTGTAATACATTTCACTACTGAACTATGAAATCTACACCAAAGTATGTGAAACAGCAAAGCTAAAAAGTTTCAATAGAATGAAGGTCCATACCAAAAATTTTCAACAGTGTGAAATTGTTAAGCCTTAAGATTTGTGTCCTGGGAAATAAATTAGCTCAGTGTAGCAGTGTAAGAATTGGGCCTGATATCTGAGTCTCCAGCCTGCATAAAGAATAGATCTCTGGGGGCAATTCCTCACTGCGAGATAAATGAGTTAACCAAGAAACCGTTATTCATCAACACACGTATTAACGCTGTACCGTTGCTTGTTTTGCCTAGTTCTTGATAAGCCACTGCTAGCCACCCATTATTTGTGATGGCCACCATGTGTAGTCTGCAATGGCATATAGATTTGCAGAAAAAATATTTTAAAAATGAGCAACAGTAAGAATTGAGATCAACCACAGAAAAGTAAAAGTCTCTGCAGACTAATAATAGCTTAACGAGCAGTCCCATAAACACCGTCTTGCGAGCATCTGGATCTGTGTTTCAGAAAGTGAGAGCCTTGCTCAACTGTGCAAGCTGAGGTATGTTTGACAATTTTAACGCAACCGAGGCTTGCATATTACTCTTTTTGAAGTCTGTGATCTCGGTGCATATTATAGAGTCTATACCTCTCACCTGGATTTTATTTTGAATCTCACTGAGGACACAAAGAGGGGAACATACTAATGTTCCCAGAAAACTTTACCGATAACTGCATTGTGTGTTCACAGCTCTGTTAGTCACTGTGATCACAGCTTTTGCTGATAGTAAGAGGTGAAGAAGATATGTCACAGCAATCAGTAACCTTGCAGTATAAATGTGCGCTTTCAGTTTCATTAAATGGAAAGCAGTAAGTAATTACTAAATTGACTTTAAATCATATTAAAGTGGCTCGAGTGGGACAGCGGTGCCAGCCGTAAATAGGAGAGGAGAATAGGTTAAAATAAAACCAATATTTTTTCTGTATTTTCTTAGAATGAGAAAGAAAAACAAGAATAATCCAGAATCTTATGGTTTCTACTGATGCAAATCATCCTTTGTAGAAAAAATTAATTAATTAAGCTCACTGACATACCCATAATATCAAGAAAAAACACCTTCCATTTTACCCTGAATGGTATGAGCACAGCTGGTGGCTTCACTTCATTTTCAAGATTTCAGATATTTGGAGCTGAGGCTTATGACACACATCCAAAGCTGGATAAATAAAACCCACATCACCATGGCTTGATAAGAGGTGTTGTGAGAAAACATGTTTTTCACTGTGTTTCAAAGTATAAAATGATTCTTGACAAGAATCATTCTTGACAAGGCAATATTTCACATGAGCAGCTGTACAGCATTCTTTAAAAAAAAGAAAAAGAAAAAGAAAATCAAAGTAGTTTTTGACTCATGAATTATTTCCCTGGGTCACTGAAGTCTTTGGCACTTGATCTCCAACTCTGTCAAGAGAGGGGATTTGAATTGATGTGACTAATGTAAAACAAGGCCAACTGTCAGATGTAAGCCAGTCACTGCTAGTGCACTTTTGCACCCTCCATTTCCAAAGCATAATGATGCATAGCCATCACACTTAAGCCCAGTCTAGTGCCTACATATGGAAAAGGTGTCAGTTGCAGCTAAGGAAATTATGCAGTCCACTAGTTCCCTGTCTAGCGTGGCATCTCAGCTGCAGGGAGCATTCCCCGAAGAAGAGATGACATGTTTATGAGTTATTCCCCTGATGGGAACCTACAACTAGGAATACAGACTCGTCCGTTACCCTTAAATGGTCTACTATGGGAGGTTTATTGTCAGTAACTAAATACAAAAACAAAATACAAAATTATTCTTTCCGTCAAACCTACTATTCTAGACTATTTAATAGCAATCAGGAACAAATCAAATAAAATGAATGAAATTATAGAACTATAATCACCCACGCCTAATTTCTAAAATTGTATTAACCTTGAGGGTTTAGTCATTTGGGGGTTTGTCAAACAATTTCAGATACAAACGATTATAAATGAATCCTCACACAGCAGTCATTTTAGAAGCAGGTGTACAGTATGGCTGTTATGTACTCTGAAGGCTTGCAGACATGGAGCGTGTATGTTTTTTACCGTCGCTTGACCGAGAACAAAACGGACTCCTAATGCTGTTTAATTTTTGTGACCATCATGAAGCTCCCGTGTTCCACGCTTTTCTTACCAAAGAGTAACCACTTGAACATTATATTCACTGAAAGTAAAATTATTTAGGTTATCAGCCTTCTTAAGAACTCTTCTCACAGAATAGATATTAAGCGATTGTAATCACGTGCAAATTCTAAGCAACAAGTGTGAGCTAACAATGTGTTATCCATAAACTGACAAAAAATATTTTAGAATGAAGGCCGTCATATATTCCACAGTCTCACATGAATAACCATGGCTTTTGAAAAGTAGAGGAAAATAACCTGTAATAATTTGTCCCTCCAGTCGTGTGGAGATACTGCTGTGGTGTTCCTCTATTTGTCACTGTCAGCCTCCAGACTAAGGATATGAGAAGGCGGCAGAAAGAATGGGAGCGGTGAGGGGGTAGCGGTGGTGAGACGAAGGGGAGTGTGAAGAAAACGCTGAAGTATGTGATTAAGAATAATGAGTAAAAAATTGCATAAAGCCTTCTCCCAAATCACATATCAACTCCACGCCTGGCATTATCCCTGAAGCATCTCATCAGTCCTGGACCAAGTCCCCATCGTTCTGCAGTGCAAGTACACGTGCGCCCACCCACCCACACACACACACACACACACACACACACACAACCATCACAGCCCATTAGCAGCTAACACATGAGCCAACATTTCTCTCCTTTTCTTTCTCCCTCTCTCTGTCTGTCTCTCTCTCTGTGTAGCTATCTTTCTCTCAGTTGATCTACATTGTCTTGGGTAGTAAAGCAATGGCAGGAAAAAGACCTGTCAAGTTTTATATAAATACAATGACCTTCCATCCTTTTCTGCTGTTCCACCACTCCAGCAAACACAGCTAGGCCTGCGTGTTATCTTCAAACGACTGTTTGGAGAGGCATCTCTATCAGAACAGTGGGAAAACATCCAATGCATATCAATTGAAAGACTCTGATTTTTATTTGTTCTGCATTTGCTCTGTCTTGCTATGGTACACAGAAATGACAGCAGGGTCCACTGTATAAACTCTCAAACCACTTGAATCTTGTTGGACCTTGCTGGAGACATTCAGTCTGCAAATGTTGAAAATATGAGTCATGTCTCATCTTGCCCTCTGCCCTCTACTTTGCAGAGGCGTCGTGTTATTTTTGCATGTATTTTAAAACTGGATTTTTAAAAGATCTTTAGATCTTAAAAGATCTTTAAAAAGTCTTAATGTCTTAATAAGTAATAATTTGCTGTAATATTAAAAAGACTGGTTTTATAGCTCAGGTGGTGTATCAGGTTGTCTGCTGATTGGAAGGTCAGTGGATCAATCCCTGGCTTCTCCAGTCTGCTTGTTGGAGTATCCTTGAGCAAGATGCTCAACCCCAAGTTGCCCGTGATGCATTCATTGGAATTTGAGCATCTGTGTGAATGTCAGATAAAGCACAGATAACTATGGGTTTAAATAAAATCACTGTATGATTGTGTGGGCTTTGGGTGCTTTAATTGAGTAGAAAGACACTCTGGGGTTTTTATGAAACCTTGGGGTGTCTTGTGGGTTGGAGGACAGAGCCTCTGTGGCTCAGGTTTGTTCTGGTGCATCTCAGATACCTGATCTGGAGTTTGAAAGCCTGGTCAATTCTTTGTGGGCTGCATACATAATTGGAAAAGAATGGGAAAACCCTATCTGATGAGGAGAGATGGCATCCATCCCTCTTTGGATGCTGCAGCTCTCATACTTAGATGCTTCTCTGTAGTGTCCCATGTCTTGCCATCCTCCCAAAACCCCAATCCATAGATATTGAGTCTGCTCCCTGACCACCTTAAATAAATAAACCTAAAATCAATAAAAGAGGAGTTATTCAAAAGAATCTGCAAAGAAAAAAAAACTAAAAACACTCCAACAACATCAGAGATTTAAAAAAAAATTAAATGTGGACTATTAAATATTAGATATCTCTCCTTTGAGTGTTCAGTAGTAAATGTTTTAATAATTGATCAAGATAGTTTGGTATTTTATTTTTTCTTCCTGGTTACAGCTGAAGGAATCAGTCATTTTGAATGAGCTAATCACTCTGAGTCATATTGTCAGAATTCTTGAAGCACAGGCTGAAGAGGAGGAGGAATGGCAGCAATCACTCACTCAAACTTACGAATCAGCCACAGACCTAAACGGGACTGCAAGTTATTTGAAAGTCTTCTCACACTCTATTTTTATTGCTGTGTATCATTCGCATGACCCTTTTTTGAAAATACTCTAACAAAATTTAATGCTGTGATTTCACTATTATTTCCTTCAGTGCCTTGAGTCAACATAGTGGAGAGCAGCTACAAGCCCCTATAGCCCGTCATAAGCAGTACATCCAACGGCAGGCAATACGCAAGCTGGAAAGGCTTCGTAATGGCCACATGTGGCCTCGTAGGCTGTATTAAACTGGATTTTTAATTCAATTCAATTCAATTTTTTTTTTTATGTATAACACCAAATCACAACAGCTGTTGCCTAAAGCTGCTTTTAAAAGCCTTTCATGAAGCTGGGACACCTTACTATCATCACTGATAGTGAGTAGTTCCAAACAATATACTTGCTCCACCTCCAGAACTATGTTAACTCCAAAGTACTCGGTGAATGATAAATAATGAAGCATTACATAGCTGCCTGCCTCTATGAAGAAGTAGCATTGCCTGCTGCAGTCTAGGGTAGAGTTAGAGTTTGTTCATAGACTGAAACTCATTGGAGAGGCAGCTGATTATATTACTTAGTTACTTATAGATCCCAAAACATTTGGCACACTTTGTGTATACCAAAAATATAATTTTTATATCAAAAAAATATCAAAATCCAATTTTTAAAAATTCAAGGTATAGTGTTTGGTTCATATTGCCCAACATTGCTTGGTCCACAGCAGTGTTTAGGTGGGTAGTACATGTCAGAGTAATAGGATCCTTCTTTAATAGCAGAAAATTGCATTGGAATAATACAATGAATGTTATTCACCTTACCTCTCAGTGTATTAATGTTGTAGCTGGCCAGCATACATTCAGACAAAAAATATGTTTAAATAAATAACAACCTAGTTATTCTGCTATTCTACTGGCATACAAATAGCTTATGGCAGCTTTTGGATTGGGAGGCATTCCTGAATCAGACGTCAAACAGTTTTTAAACAGTATGGAGAGTTGCAGCAGAGAATTAAAGTCCGTAGGTCATTACTGCAATACTGATACTTTTGGGAAGGGATAAGAAAGGGTATAGCTCAGAAGCATTAAGTTATGAAAGAGAACTTTAGTTTTTATTAAATTTTTAAATGTTTTCATGGTTTTTAATTGCAGTTGTTTTCCCTTTTAACTTCAATCTATACTTCTTTTGGTATCATCTCTCCACTGCCAAACCAGTCACCTGGGAAGGACATCACATTTTGAGAGTGTATGAGGACAACATAATATCTGTCAACTTGATCCTCTTTCTCCCTTGCTGTCAGTGAACACTGCACCCTCTCAAAAGCTTTCAGAGGCCCTTCACTGTCTTCTTCTATCGCCTTCCTTTCTTCCCCTTCCTTTTCAGAAAGTAGTTCACACCCTAAGAAATGACAAAAATCCTCATGTTCCTTTTTTGTCCTTGTCTGCTAGCCACTGTGGAACTGCCACAGCTGGGAAATTAAGAATTAAAGTTGGACTTAAATCAGAATTCACCTGATATGAAGATGGACTTGAATTAAGCCTTCAATAATAATGAAGGTCCATGCACATACTGCAAAATGCAGCAACATTTCAGTAACTCAGCATACTTTGTGTGTGTTATTAGATTCCACTGGTCCTTGTACTCATAGTTTTTAACACTGTGCTACTAGCCAATTATTTTTGATGCTGGCTATCATTACAGGGTTGTTTTGCTTAACAGGTGGCCAAGCCTACCCATAGCACATTTTTTATCAACAGCTCTCTAAAGGCGTGTTTAAAAAAACAAAACGACAACAAGAAAAAAACAAACAAACAAAAAAACAACTTTTCACAGAGAGAAAAAGAAAATGTCCCTTTATGGTTATTCTAGAATTAACCATTTCTCCATATTGTAGGAGTTTCAGTTGTGTTTAGTGTTTTCATGTTGTCCCATTTCCCATCTGAAGAGGATACGCTTCTATTTTAATCAGTGTAACTGCCAACACAGACTACATCACTCATGCTAAACTCATTCGACAGAAATATGAAGCATATTTTTATGCCTTCATGTAATGGCAGCAATTTTATATTGGGCCTTGAGAACTGTCAAAATATGGGTGATTTACACTCAGTAGTGTGTGTGGTTGTCTCCTGTGGACACTAATGGAAGACTGAAGCTGCTGCAGCTCTGTTAATGGACTGTTTTCATTGCATAGACTATCTATAGACCAGTGGCGAATGGTGACAAAAGAAAAAAATCGGGGAGGACGAGAGGAAAACCAACCAACAGCGTTGTGTTTTTTGTTTTTTTTCCACAGTCAGTTTCTTATTTCACATTTAACAGAAAATGTTAAAAAACAAGATTTCTCACGATCAGTCGGTGCAAGATGTAAGGAAATGAGTGATGTGTGTGCATGATGTGTGACTGGAAGCCTGTCATGCGGCATCCAGTGCTTTTTATACATAACACCCTCTGATTTTAAAAAAGGAACGACAAAGTTCATGAAAATTAAGAATCATTATAAATAAATAAACCTGGTGGAACAGCTTAACTAACCCGCTTAAATCCTACATCAACCAAAAATGGAGATAAAATGCTCTCAAATCTAGAAGAATTCGATTACCCAGTTCCAAAAGTGTGCAACACATTGATAAATAATTATAATTTCACAGTTCAACAATTTGATAGGTTATCTTTTTAAAAATGATTGCGTTCTGTTTTAATTTAGATTTTCCATAGTGTCCTAATTTTTCTGAAAAGAAGCAATTTGTGTATATAAGGTGTGTAGGATATTTCATGTATGTATGGTTTTCATACAGTTGTCCTTTTTTATTTATTTTAAGGAAGAAAAGACCTTGACCTTGCAAAATGAATCCTTAATGAAATAGAGATAATAAAAAAACCATTAAATGTATCATTTTTAACATGTAAAGGATAAATGCAGATAACTGTAAAAAGTGTAGCACTCTTACGGGAGGGGGGTTGCAGTCCAAGACCCAAGACACTAAAACAAAATCCAAAGCAAAAGTTAAAGTGGTTATGTTGGTGTTACAACCAAACAGAACATATGGTGGATGAAGAATAGTGGTAAGTGGACAGTGCAAATGTCATGTGATCAATGGGGGCATATGACTAAATTATGTATCCAAGAATGTGATACTTCAGAGTCAACCTGTCTGTGGCATCAAGTTTATGACAAAAGACCTCTGGATTCAATCTTGCTTCTTGGACCTGAAGTGTGAGACGGGCAGTTATGACCTTATAGGACCCTGCAGACACATACAGATAAAGCTGCAGTATAAATATGTCCTGTTTTAAAAGTAACCTTTAGAATACAGAGTGGCTTTTTACACGTCTCAACTGGTATTTCTGTTACCTTTTCTCCACGGCCGAACTTTATTATGTGCCGTCTGAGACATCGGACTCCGCGGCGTTCATTTTGCACAAGTTGACCGGGTCACAAAAGATTTCCTCCACACTCATGCCTCAACAGTTTAGCTATTTCAAAAGCAATGCATCTATCTGAAAAGAATTTTTCTTTACACTCTAAGTTACATTTCTGTCCTGAAAACTGAGCTGCACTGACAGTTCAGTACACCTTAATCACTATTATAATTATATTAATCATATAATCACTGTAGGCCAACCCTTCCTACTTGCACAAATATGTATTACCTAAATACCCAATTACAAAAATGTGAATAGATTGTAGTGACCATGAGTTTAAGAGTCATTTATTGTTTTATTTTTGGGTTACAGGACTCATGAGTTAAGGCCATTTATTTAACTGGAATTGCTAACAATTTGAATAAACCCTATCTTTCAAGCACCGACCTACAAAGAGTTAAAGCAGGTGAATACCCCTTATGTTTCACATAATCAATCGACAGTTGATTTTACATCCATGCTGTACATCTTCATGTTCAGTGCACAAAAATCTGCCATAAAAACACCTATTTTATATTAAATTTGAATTAGAACAGTAACAAAATAAAAACCTATTTTGTAAGGACAAATTCACTGACTTAAAAAAAAACATCCAGGAATGTGCTGTGTTGTATTGTCATCTTATTTTACCTTTACTGGAATTTAGTACGTCTTCTTTCACAGTTTAGCAGGTTTAGCCGGTAACATACTTTTCTTATGCAGTATGCAGCTCATTCAAAGCCGGTATAATCCACCAAATGTTGAAAAATATGGTAAGCAATTTTCTTCTTTCTCGTCCCTTTTAAGTGGTTAATTCTTCAGTTCATTCTTGTACACAAAGATGAACTTTTCAGCAGAATTCTGAAAATTTACAGAATGCTGTGAAAAAAGATTATCAGCCAACTTAAAATAAAACCTGAATGCAAAGGAAACAAACTATCATAGGGACAGAAGAAGGGTTACACTCTATAGAGTACTGCACTTTCAGACTTGATGTTCCATTTAGGATGCAAAACATAGCACCCCAAAAATTAAAACAATGGTATAACTTTACAGTCTCGTGCATGTGCATGCGTGTTTGTAAAATATTTTGCAGCTTTGTAACTGTTTTCCACACTGCTAAATCATTAGCACCACGAATGACATGACAGACACTGGGGCCTGCACGATTTTTGCATATGATTCTGCTTCAACTGGAGCATCTGAGTTACAGATTTCATGGCTTAATGTGTGTCACTGTGTGTGCATGCATGTATAAGGTAGCAAGGAATACATGTCAGAGTGCCACAGCATTCACTGCTGCTCGCATAATTGACTGGAAAGATTTCATTTTCACTGTAACATAGAGCAAGACAAGCAACTCAAATACCTTGTGGTGTCAAATGTCACAGGGACAGGTCTAATTCACATTTCACCATGGCTCAGATAAAATGCACAAAGTACAAAAAATCCATCCTGTTCATAGGCTACAATTGATTTTTTTGATTTTTTTTTAATTCGTAGACATTCAATAAAGGTAAGAAAATTTGGGGCTTGCGAAAGTCACAAATATGACGGTGTGAGAGTGACATCATGACCCAACATGTAGAAGCAAGGAACAAAAAGAAAGTTGGCAGCAGGTATTATCAGGCCCCCTGGGGAGAAACCATTGTGAAGTGTCCTTTTAGGTACTATCAGATGGTGCCACTGGTGAGACAGCAAGATTGTGAAGAGATCTGAAAAAGCCTGTAAATACTTTCAGAGCTTTTTCTGCTATAACGCTCCTTTTTGTTTTCAACCTTTTGCTTTTCATTACCTGAAATACTGTAAATGGTAAATGCAGTATTAAAAGTATGAAACAAAAATATTCCTGGTTCTTTCTGAAAACTAGTAATGGTTATGGTTATGTTTTTTGCAAGATAAACTTATTATTTGCACTGAGCTATACAATATTTTAACAGTATTTCTATTCTACTCTGCATCTATTTGTGTGCAGCTTGTGTAGGCTTGTGTTGTAAAACATAGTTTAATCATGCCTGCAAAGCCTAATGCAGCGTTTCAGAGTAGCAGCCCTGTGCACAAAGGCCTGTCTTGGGATCTTGGACTCCCAGCTGTGTCTCACATGAGCAGTCCAGTAAAATTAGTTGAACTTACTCTAGTGGGAGTGGAATGCTTTTTCTTTTTGTTACTTCTAAATAGATATTGTATTCAAATAGAAGAACAAGCATTGACTCTGTAATCCCTGTGCAACTGCAGCTGACGAGCAGAAAAAGTCAAGTGTTGTATTTGTCTGTGTGCCACGCTTATCTCCTCCAGTCCCCACAGGCCTGGCTTGTCAATGTCTGTAGCTTCAAGCTACACTTAGCTGTCTCTGATATTAAAGAGCACTATCTCGGCGGTGGCCATTTGGGGCGACAGGTTTCTTTTCATTCCAACAAAGACGCTCTTTGCCATAATATTGTGAGCATTTTTTTTTTCCATGTCAAACTGAATGTGCTTTCACCAGAATATAACATTTGCAGTGTTTATCTAAGAATATGGATTTCATTCAATCTGTCCTCTTTGTGTGTGTGTGTGTTTTTTTTTAAGATATCATTTATGGTGTCTACAATATTTAACTTTATTCTTAATATTTAAACAATTGAAATACATTAAAATGTACAAATGACATGAAAAAATAATACGTTATTGCATTATAGTTCTTCAAGTAATCATACTGATTATACTGAGTGCTGGGCTACAAAGATTTTAATGAAGGGTTCCAACAATTTTGATAAATTGCAGAGGTTGTTTCAGTATTTTCAAATCTTGCATTAAATCAGCTGCCCCGCATGCACCAATTAAGTAGTAATTACAAAAACATCCACTTTTATCTCTACTTGCATGAGTCCGGTGGTCTGTAATGTACTTATTAAAGTGAATTATCTCTGATAATCATTCTAATCGGGGTTCAGCTCATGTTAGCAGACTTCCTGCTGGGTGCTAATGTCTAATTACACTGGAGCATGTCTTGATGGGAAGGGTGCCCCGCAGCCCTTCAGCTCCATGTTCTGCTCTGCCTCTCTATCCTTGTCTAATCACACGCTGGACTGTCAAGTACATATCACGGACAATCACCAATGACAAGTTGTTGATTAAAAGTAAGCACAAAGAAAACGACTGAGAGATGTACATTCAGGTGAGATTTTTTTGTCTTTCTCCTGCTGTTTGAACTTGATACCCTGAAGAAGATTCATTCTTTTCTTTGCTTCTTTGGCTGTGTGCAAATGTAAAGGGTATAGAAACAGCTTTTATTCTCTTCTCTATATCCTATATCTATCCCTATGTTTTAGGATATACCTTCACTGTAAGAAAAAAACATGTAAGTAAGTAAGAAAGAAAGAAAGAAAATGGTAATATTCCAGTAGCTGGAACACCAGAAAAATAAGGTAAAATAGTAGAAATTTACTGATTTGTAGAAATACCGGCAATGCTGTTTCCTAGCTTTAAATTTACACAAGATGTTGTGTATTCTGGTGACGTTTTTATGTTTAAGAAAAGGTATTTGAATGTTTAAAAGCAATGAAATTACCTAATAATATGTTTAAACACTGTTGTAATACAAATAATCAGGCTAAATAGCACAAAAGTAGTCATTTATAGTTGACGTGTGTAATTTGTCATTCAGTCACTGGTGCTTCATGTTGTTTTAAATTAGACAGGTTAATTCCGTTAAGTCTGTTTTTTGTAAGTTCATTGATATTTCATTTATTTAAAAATTACAGTAAATTTCTTTGAATATTATTAGGTAAAGCTCTGTTAAATTATTCTTAATTCTTTTTTTACACCACTCACTACAGGCAGTCGAGCTATGCAGCACACACTGAAGTAACATATTTGTTTATGTTTTTCAGCAGCTCTGACTGAAATAAAAATGATCACCGGGAAAGAAAAAAAAAAGTATGTTCCTGAAAGTAATGAGTGTTGTAGAAAATTTATTTACTGTTACATATTAAGCCATCCATCATTACCTAGACAGGTGTATACACAAGTCTGCACATTAAAAGATATTAAAAGTCTTTACATATAAAAACCTTTTTGTCCAGGATGAAAATTTGTATTTCACCTACTGTTGTCTTTCATGAAAATAAATTGAGTGGAAATCCGCTTCCAAGGTTAGTCATTACTAGAGCTAGGTAGAGTGATTTCATGGCAGCAGATTGGAAAATGGCCCTTTGTAGCAACTCCATTTACATAGAGAAATGCTGATGGTTCACAATAGCAAATGTGCCATAGTCGACAGCGAGCTGCTCTGCCCGTTGTCTTTCACTGACACTTGATAGTAGTGCATGTACAATTATGCATAATGCACTAATGGCGGTTTCTCATAACTGTCAGAGAAGCTGTGGGTAAAGTGTTTCCTTTGCAGACAACTTGATGCTAGGTCTACCGCCGGCACGTTTTGATTCTGCTGACGCCAGTACCCTTGACAACAAAATAGCATTGTATCAGCTGAACGCCTGCCTCGGCCATCCTTGCAAAGTTATTGAAAAAACTTTGAAATTGCTTATTGAGAATGCAGTGTCACAACTTTTCTGTGATTGTTTGACTGTAAAAGAAAATCTCAGTAGTGAGAAAATGAACACCAGTCCTGTATCTTGATGTTAATCTGTGCCATTATCAAATCAAAGTTAAAAATCCTTGTTTCATCAGAATGAAAGGGTGGCGTTTCTGGAACTGGGGAGAGTGAGGCAGACATCAGCACAACATTAATGTATTTATGGAGATATATATTTCATGCTGACTGGTCCATAAGGATTACAGCGGGACACATTAATAGGGAGAAGCAACCATTATAACAACAAGCTGATGAAAAATTGATTATGTTTTCTTGCTTAACTCCGTTAACTATGTCAGAAGGTAATTAGCGACAACAGTTATGGTTTAAATTGTACTGAGTTGTTCAAAAATCGTGTCAGCAATTAAAACATGAGCTATCCTGTAGGCATAATGTAGTCAATCTGTTTACTCTAAAATACAATTAGTACTCTGGAAATTCTATAACTCAAAATCTTTATTACTCAAATCAGTTTTGAGGGTTTTCTTAATATCAGTTACAATTTCAGAATGTGTCTTTAAATTTATTAAAAATCCTTACAGTATTTCTAAATACAAACTACTTTAAACCCACTGGGAGTGGATGTCTTACAGTGTTACTTGCAGCTTGGAAAATTTAGTTGAAAATCTATAACAACTGAGGCAGTCTTTGCGTTGTATATATTGTTTTTCATGTCCATAGGGAAAAGTAGCAGTTTGGATATCTGCGATTTAGATACTTGATTCTTCATTTATAGTCATGTTTTATTTTATTTACATAATCTGTGTCATTATTACAAAATAAACTTCACTACTGTTTTTATCATAGTGTTTGCTACAAAGTATCAAAAGTAGAACTCTGACATTCAGTTAGTTCTGCTCTGTCAAATCTGAAACATGTATAAATCTAGTGGCATTGAGTGGTTTGAGTTTCACTTAATTCAAAGTTATTTGTCGAGCTCTTGTTGCCACAACTTTCTTTGTACAAAATAGGAGGGAAACAATGTTTTGCTTGAGTGTAAAGGAATTCATGTGGGATTCCAAGTGTTTTAATCATTGACACACGAATTTACTTGCCAGAGTATCGTGAAGTCAGCTGTCACACAAAGAGCACTCTGAGCGGCATAGTCACAAAATCACTGAATTAGAAAGGCTAGTTCAACACACTGTGCTCCTTACAAGTAAATCTTATTTATTTATTCTGGGCCTCCCTTCGAGTCCATCTCTAAAATCACACAGAAAAACTCTGGGGGTGTGATGTTTCTCAATAGTTTCCACTCCACTGTTCGCAGTTCAGATGAATTTCTCTGAAGATTTATTCTTCACAGCTAATCACTTGTTACTTGGATCGAATGAGTACAGTAAGTCACACTTGCTTGCACTTTACAGAAAAAGAAAATAGCCATCAGTGAATCATTGCCTGGCGTGAGGTGATTCTGTCCAAAGTGATTGGATTTCAGAGAATCTCTCCCTCAAATGTATAAGCACCTCATTGCTTTTTAATTCAAGATTAACGTTTCTTTTTCTCTCTAACTCCAAAGACCAAGTTTTAGCTTGTGCTCCCTTGCTCGCTGTCTCTCTCTCTCCCGCTCTCTACCTAATATGTTTTGCTCGTTCAGTACCATCAGTTACATGTCTGCCAAACATCACACGTCGTCAACTTGCTCCCAATGACATCCCACTGTTCTGACCATTGATTGGCAGGTCAAGCAGCGAGCGCAAGCAGGAAATCAATAGCAGAGGACCTCTAGACAGTACAGGGGGAGTCTTCAAGGAACTGGCCCACTGGACACTGCCAATCACCAACCACAAAATGTAAGGCCAGCCAGCCATGAACAAAACCTATCTCCAGACAGAAAGACCAGCTTGGAGAGAAGATGGATTTATGTTTAGGGCGAAGTTTCTCCCATAGTCCGGGGGGAGGAAAAAAGGGCAAGCAAAGTTTTCTGGAAATATATTTGCATTACTTATGCTCATTCATATGCTAAAACTCAACTGGGATCTAGGACCTTTGGGATTTGGCATTACCAAATGTAGGCTCTTTATCTTAACATGCTGTTGCACCAGGTCTGACAGTCTAAGCATGACAGAGCAAGCTTATTAGCATCTAGTCAGCCATTTCCAACCACTGGAAGACATCAGAGATACAAGTTTATATACTGCTATATTCACCCTCTAGCCTCCTTAAAATATGGCCTGAGGGACCCTTGAGGCTTAGTGGAGTTGTGCTTTGTCCTCCTTGGTGATGCTTTCCTTGCTTTTCTCAGACACGCTTTTAGGTGCGGTTGGCACATCATCCAAACAAACTCTCATCTGACAGTGGTGACAATAATTCAGGAGCAGATTCAAAAGTAAAACCTGGAAAAGAAATGGCAAGACTGTAAATTTAGCATTTATATTCAGTTCACGTCCTCATTAGAACCCCGGCACCCCAAATTGGTATTTCAAGAAAACATTCGCTTCTCTGGGACGCATTTCTTCTAAACCGTTAAAGCCAAGATCTAATTGTGCCTCTTCTTCTTGTCCTTCAGTTGCTGAGTGTTAGTTGTGTTCCACTACCCTAGCAGTTTTACCCTCGTTCTCCTGCCTTACAATCAGTGACCTCTGAACTTGGTCATTTATCTCGCTACTCAAAAAATATTGAGATGATTCATTGCGTACAGCCCTCAAGGGTGTGATCTTGATGAATCAATAGAATAAAAAGCATCATGTGTACAGTTTCAGCAATATTTAGGCCACAGGTAATGTAGATATTTGTAAAA
>VVHJ01031952.1:0-16668 GCA_015107715.1 Tylochromis polylepis
ACCGTCTTGCACCTTTTGTATATACACCTGTTTGGACATTGATTGTAAATAAATCCCTCTGTGTGCCTCAACTCCGGAGTTCTGCGTGTGAGTCCACCCCGGTCACCGTAACACACAGCACAGTATTCCAACATGATAACAACCCCAAATACACCTCCAAAAAGACCAGTGCCTTGCTAAATAAACTGAGGGTAAAGGTACTTGACTGGCCAACCATGTCTCCAGACTTAAACCCTATTGAGCATCTGTGAGGCATGCTCAAATGGAAGGTGGAGGAGCGCAAGGTCTCTAACATCCACCTGCTCCATGATGTCATCATGGAGGAGTGGAAGAGGATTCCAGTGGCACCCTGTGAAGCTCTAGTGAACTCCATGCCCAACAGAGTTAAGGCAGTGTTGGAAAATAATGGTGGCCACACAAAATATTGACACTTTGGGCACAGTTTGGACATTTTCACTTAGGGGTGTACTCCCTTTTGTTGCCAGCGATTTAGACATTAATAGCTGTATGTTGAGTTATTTTGGGGTGACAGCAAATTTACACTGTTACAAAAGCTGTACACAGACTACTTTATATTGTATCAAAGTGTCATATCTTCAATGTTGTCCCATGACCCTGTTGGTGAACAGCATGATTGTGCTCATCAGGAACAGGAGAGAGGAAGCGCAATATACACCCTAGAATAAAGAACCTGTTGTTTAGGGGCAATCGCAGCAGTCCCTGCCTCTCTGTGTCTCTGTTGGCTGCTCATTTGTTTTTTCATTTGTTCTTTCATTCTCTCTATGCCTCCTTGGTTTCACTGTTCCTCTGACATCACATTGTTTTTTGACCCTCCCTACCTTAGTCTTCCTCATTTCCCACTGTCAGTTTCTCTCTCCTCTCTGTCTCTCACCCTCCACTCACCCCACCCCTCCCTCTGATCTCTCATTCTGTGACACCCAGGGCTTTTTGTTCCCATTTTCTCCCCTTCTCCGTGATTCACTTTCTCTCCCCCTGCCTCATTAGCTGGATGCTTCATTGGTGGAAAGCTGTAGCTTGTTGAAGCCGAAAAAGGCGTGGTCTTCATGTCTTTTTGAAGTCTGTCTATGCTGAGTCGTTACACAGATATTTCAGTGATTACTGGATGAATATTCTTTGGATTATTTCAAGCTTGCGTGCATATCTGTATACTTGTTTCTCCTGTCTTGTGCACATATTTTTATGCACACACCTTAACTCAACCAGTCAGTCAGGCTGTCAGACAGTCAGGGCTTGGTGCAGTTCTGTTCTGTTTCAGTTTCCAGTAAGCTGATCCTGTTGGCAAAGGCTAGTGGGGAGACTTCCTTTTCTGGAAGGACCTGATGCGTCGTGTTAATGATCCTCTCTCTCTTCCACCCCATTTCTTTTTCCCTCTCTCTCTCTCTCCGTCTCTCTGCTGGCCTGTTCGAGGAGAGTCTCATTTCATATTACAACGTCTGGGCAGGGAGCGACAGCAGAGATCATCCAGCTGGCAGAGTGAAGTGGATCACACCCCCTTTTCAACCTATTGCTCTCTCTCTCTTTCTCACACTTTTTTCACTCTAGTCTTTCTCCTACTTTATGTCTTAATCACAGTTTTTTTTCTTTTCATTTTCTGTCTCTCTTCCCATGTAGCATTTTTGTGTGTCTTTGTCTCTTTCTGAAAGTGTGCCTCTAGACTTCACGCTCAGGTAGGCAGCACGACACCAAGTCAGGAATACACACCTTCAGTCTACTTCTCTATCTATCTTTTCTTTCTTCTTGCATCACATATATCAACATCCTCCACCTCTTCATCTTCCTTCTCCATCTCTATTTCTCCACTTTCCTCCTGCCTCCACACCCTGCCTCTGAGCGCGTTGGAGAGAGTCGCCAATTGCGCACAGTGAAGGCAGCAAGTGGGAGTGGACCTCAGTGAGCGTGCTTGCAAGTGTGTGCGAGTGTTTGTGAACGTGGAGAGGAAGAGGAGTGAAGAAGAAGAAGAAGAAGAAGGAGGAGGAGGAGGAGGGAGTGAGCATCAGCACAGTCCTCCCAGTCTCTCCTCGCTTCACGCGCACTCCCACTTTGCATGGAACAGTCCTTCCTTCACTGCTTCTAAATGGGCATTTCTGTGGCAGCGTTTAAGCAGTGAAGACAGCAGCTGCTGCCACTCTTCTCCATGAGGTCCTACATGCTGGATTAAAAAAAAAAGTGAAGAGAGGGGAAGAACAGTGGGAGATCTCTGAATATGAGTGAGGAAGCTAAGGAGAAAGCAGGCGGCGGGAAAGGAGCCCATCGCAAGAAGAAAGGCAAAAAGGTATGAGAGAGGAAGCGGTTTCTTTGTCTTGGTGTGCCTGGCTTTGCACTGGATCATTTGCTTTAGGCTTAGCAAGTGATCTTTCATGTGGAAGTAAAAGGTGGTTGGACAAGGTGAGATTTATGGGTGAGGTTCATGAACCAATTGCAAAAGGAAAGTAAAGGTGTGTTTAACCACGTTGTTGAAAAACGATCCTTTTTCAAGAGCAGATTTTTTTCAGATGTTTAAGACTGTATATTATGTTAATTCTCCCATGAAGTGCTCACAGATTTATTTATTTTTCCTACTGTCTGCGACTGTGTCACGAGAGAGAAATGTTTGTTTAGCCTTACCTGGAATGCTTCCAAAGCCAACTGAAATGCCGCCTGTCAGTCAATGGTTATTATAACACTGACGTTGCAACTGGTCTGTCTGGTTGTTTTGCTGTGGCTGAGGGAACAGTTGTATGTAAAGTGCAGAGAGAATGTGTGTTATGGAAGAAAGGGGATGTCCTCAGGGGTTAGGGTGGGGGCAGCATAATGCACGGATTGCACAGGCATCTGTCGTACAGCCAAACTCCTTCACAGCTGTGTATGTGCGTGTCTTTGTGTTACCGTGTGAATGTGTGTTTATCTGAGAGACATCTACATAGTCATCCTGTTATGATCCTCTGAAGTAGCTATTATGGTTTTTGACTGAAGGTGTTCACCACAGAAACAGGTTGTGACTTATGAAATGTTGGTAAGTTTATTTGCGCACATGTGTATACTTATCTTTGATTTTCCGCTTGTGGTTGGCAGGTAAATATCTTCAGTGTGTCTGATGGTGGTGGAACCATTATTAAAACACTCCTTTCTTCGTTGCTTCCCATGCTGGTGTGTTAATGTGACTAGCCTATGATAAATATGTTCTGGCACTGAAACCAACTGATCATTCACAGATAGTCTTGCAGAATACACACTTTGGGGCACCAAACCCACAAATTGTTTTCCAGATTGTTTGAGCTGCTTTGGAGCTAAAACAAGATCTGGGGTAGCCCCTTAGATCAGGGATATAACAGAGAAGAAGAGCTACAGCAGATTTTAGCTATACATTTTACACAGTGAGCGTGCCTGTTGTTGAGAAGAAATGTATTCTGTGCTTCTCATTAAATAATTTATAGCTGCTGTAATATGTACCACCCTCAGTGGTAAAGCTGTCAGTCTGGTTACTCATGAATAGTGAGAGACACAATTTTCAAATTGCAGACTTCAGTAAATACAGTAGTGTTGAATGTATAGAAATGGCATTTATCTGTAAAATTGTATATGGTTTAATGGTTAAAAATTTGAATTACATACGGTAATACATCTTCACAGAGGGCTAAAATGACAATTTTATTGGTCCTTACGGAAGCAAAACGTCACGTTCTGCTGGGAAACCTGAGGCCTAGCATTCATGCAGATGTTAATTTGACAGTATCACATGACCACCCCCTTCCCCACCCCCCTGCCAATGGCAATGGCATTCCCTGACGGCAGTGGCTTGCCTCAGCAGGAGAGTCTGCCCCACCACACTGCAAAAACTGCTGAAGGATCAGCTGGAGAAACACAACAAGGGCCCAAGGCTTTGACCTGGCCCTCAAACTTCAGATTTCAATCCAATTAAGCATCCACAGGATGTGCTGGAACAAGCCATGTCTATGGAGGCCCCACCAGGACCCAAAGTACCTGCTTCTAGTGTCCTGGGGTCAGACACTATAGGATTGAACATGTTCATCTCCTAACACATCAAAGCTGCTTTGGTGGCACAGAGAGAAGATACAAAATATTAGGCAAATAGTTAAATGTTGTGGCTCAGTAGTGTGCCATAAGGTCTAAGGAAACATTAGTGATTATATTATCAAACACCCTCCCATGACATTTTCTGGAGCGCAAGAGGATCACTATCATCAGCCATGTTGCAAATGATTGCTTTGCTTTTAATATCACCAGATATATACAGAATACATCACTTTGAATATATATTATATAGAAACTGTCTCTCAGCTGTACAAGTTCAAGAATATCAGTTATTCAAATGAGCCTCACAAATACATGATGGGCTACACTCTTTTTCTTCACATGGAGAAATTGTGATTTTAAGCAAAATCTTAAATATCAGTTTGGAATATACAAATATAAGGAAGAGTCTCCATCTCCAACTCCATTTCACAACGGATTAAGATAAAGATTGTTTGGTTAAATTCACCAATAGGATTATGAGCGAGGCCTTAAGTTCTCTGTTGACGTATTTTCCCCAACAAGACTCAGTCCATTATCTCTCTCACACAAGCTCCAGACTGCAGCCATGCAGCTGAAAACTGCACGCCAAAAAATAATGTATATTAATGCTTTCTACATATGTATGCTGTTTAGTTGTTGTGTGAGCACGTGTGCAAATGTGTGTTCGTTTGTTGTGCGTTTCTCTGCGTGAGCATGCAAACGCCAGATAAATATGCCAGATGTGTTAATGATTGTATCCATGGCAACTAGTCTCTCTTCTAAGCAAAAGATGTCGAGGGTGAGAGCAGAGGGAGAGGAGCGAGAGAGAGTGAGTGAAGAGGGGGTGGACTGGTGAACTTGGTGGCCAGAACAGAATTTATTTTTCATGAGGCAGCTGCTGTGACGGGTGAAGCCCAAGGATACAATCAAACATCTTTTGACTCAAGGTCCCCCGACTTATACTGATTATGACAGGCATCGTGAATCAACCCCAGATTCGGTGTGGTGTTTAGGGGCTTTTTTTTCTGATTGTTTGTACTTATCAGGGTGTATGTGCGTGCGTGCTTAAGTGTAGCATGTCTGGTGTGTGTGCTGAATATTTGTCAGCATGTTTGTGTAGCACTTTGATGTTCCTCCAAGTGCTCTATGATCTCAGAGAGGCTTAATGATAAGAATTCGATGTAGTGATAGAGATAATGAGGTTTACATAACATAAGCACACACAGTATTAAAAGGAATTCAGTTGCAAACATTTCCAGTACAAGGAAGCTGCTGGGTGTATGCGCTCGTAATTGGACATCTGGTTTGAAGTGCTGTGTTGAGTTACCGTGTAGTTAGTTAAGCTGCTTAAACTGCACATAGAATGATTTTCTTATGCAGGAAATAAGGAAGAAAGATTTGCTGTGAGATAAAAAGACCCTAGAGGGCTCATATATATATATATGTCCCTTTCTGAATCCTAAAAAACTCCAACTAAACTCAGTAAAATTAAAAAAGAAAGAAAGAAAATGATGAAAATACCTTTTTTTAACCTGATTTATTAAGCACAGACTTTGTACAGGTTACTTAAGGAACTGGTGCAGTTTGCAGTTAAAATTCAGATGTTTTGCAGTCTATGAATTAAAGCAGGGGTGCTAAGGATATCTGTGCATTTTGCCCACAGCAGTGGCTTCTCCATATAAATCTCCTCAGAAAAGTAAATATGACATTACATAAGAAACTGAAGAAGCACCACAGTTTTACTGGGGTTATACCATCCAAAAATAAACTGCCCTTAACTGCAAGAGTTACTCTGTATTTACACTTTCTGATGATTGTGTAAGGAGCCATGGTGTTTCTGTCAGAAAAAACCTAAGCAGAGCTGCTCCTGTCAAAGCTTCTGACAGTCCAACATGCTGACAAAGTGGAGACAGCTGAGAAGCATGGTATCACCGAAACACTAAAAATTCTGTCACAAACAAGCCGCTGCTGTTGATCAAATTTCCCCACCGTCAGTATATTCTGCCGCTGCTCCTCGCAGTGTATTTCATTCTCACAACGCAACTACAAGTGGCAGTAAGAGTTCATTTACTTGTTGCTATATCTTTTTGAAATGAAAGCTTTTAGGGCTGTAGCTGAATCTTTCTTTGTGATATAGAAAAAATAATGATGACTTTAGCTCAATTTCTACCATCCTTCCACTTTTCACTGGGCTGCAAACATCCCCCTTTTGTCTTGCTTCTGTTGTCTTGTTTCTAATGAGACAGCCAGTCAGCCAGGCAGCAAAGCTTGGGCAGCTCTGTTCTTTGTCTTGGATGGAAAAACCCTGCCAGAGACAGAGAGCCCCGCGTCTGGAGGACTGGTGAAATAAGCCGTTCTGTGACAGTGCCTTCAAAGAGAAATTGCACATCACATCCCCCAGATAACAGCAGAGCACTGGTGAATGTGCTGATGGAAGATGTGAAGCGTGTGTGTGTGTGTGTGTGTGTGTGTGTGTGTGTGTGTGTGTGTGTGTGGAGACTAAGAGAGAGCAAACAAAGTGCTGCTTTTGTTTTTCAGATTACACTAATGGACTTGGCACAGATAAAATCCTTAAAGAGGTGAAGGTTATGCTTCATGGGTTTGGAAGAAAGTATGTAAATACAAGTAAATACTGTATAATGCTTCTGTAATTGGAGGTGAGCTGGTTCATTTTTGGATAATGAATTAGTCGCTTAAGTCATATCTAAACAAAAAGCAAATGATTCTCCTTTCCCTGCTCTGCACCTATAGGAAGATTTGCTGTTTCTGTTGCGCATAATTAATAAACTGAACGTCTTTGGCTTTCGGATGGTGATGAAAAGAAAAATACTGAAAAGATGTGACATTGGAGTTCATTCTAACAGAGATAATTTACTGCCTACTAGCATTTTATTAATGATTATTAGATTAATCACAAAATAACCAATGCCAAAATGACTTGACTATCAAAAAATATAGCTAAGACTGAATGTTGAATTATATTCAGTTCTGGTGAGCTATTATATTATGTTTGTTCCAAAAGGTTTTTCAGTGGCACACACACAGAAAACCCAAGACAAATCTACTGAACCTGAATATTGATATTGGTATTGGGCCAAAAAACATGAGGTTCTTCATCACTTCACCTCCTTGGCATTCCTTTTGCCATATATTCTAGGTGCAGCATGGAAATGTGCTAACTTATATATAAAACTACACACACACACACATGCACACGTGCTGTTGGACTGTGGAGGTGTGCGCATGTGCGGTCCCTCGGTAGCTTCAAATGTATGCATGCATGTGTGTGGGTGGGTGTATTCCTACCACTTCTGTGTGAATGTGTGTTTGGGTAGGTAGGCGTCACAGAGCCCGGGCACAGCTGTGCGCCCTGGGGAGAGGGCAGTGGGATCAGCCTGTCAGAGTTCCATCACTTTCAGATGTGCTGTCTCTGGTCCTCTGCTTCCATTGAGGGAAGAAGAAAAGGATGTGGAGGAAAAGAGAGCAAAACCATGAAAGAGGGGAGCTATTGAAAGTAGAGGAGATGGTGAAATAGAAGTGAGAGTGAGGTGTGAGCAGAGGGAGTGACAGTGGAAAAGATGGAAAGGAAAGGAATAAGGAAGTACGGAGGAGGCGTGCTCCTCTGTCAGTCCATTGTTCTGGAGCACTCCCTTAATCCCCAAACTGCTTCGGCTGAGGTTTGAAAGGGTATTATGTTATATCGGGAGTATTTGTCCGATAATCAAGCATCACAAAGTCTCTACCACCACAGTTTTCCACTGTCTCAAATAGTCCCAGCTGTGAAAAATATATTCTTAAGCATTAGGAAATCAAAACAATCACACCCACATTACAGCGACGGGACAAGTGGGTGAAGGTGAGAATATGCGTTTAAATAGAGACGTTCAGACAGTCTTTTTTCATTACCCCCCTTTTTAAATGATTTAGGTGTTTGTTGTCATCTCTTTTCCTGTTACAACTTCAGATGTGGCCTTTTGGAACATCTTTGCCTTTAAACATGATTAACAAGTTGAACAAAGCTTAGCATAGCTTAGCTCTTATGAATCCAGCAAAAATATGTGATTTGCTGTTTATTTGGCTGAGTCACCAACTGTTTAAAAGGCTGGCCAGCTGTATGACTGCAGTTTTAATCATATAATTATAAGTCAGCTTTCTGGACAGGAACCTGAGGCAGCTGTCAGACAAAGAAATGCTCAGACAGACCTAAGTATATGCAAAAGCACACACAGAGACTACAGATACAGATTGAGTGGCCTGTTGGCTGTTGAACCAGACCCAATTAACAAAAAAGGACTTACAAGGGCTTGCCACTTTTCACTCTGTGTATCCGTCCCCCACAAAAGCCTCTCTCATCACCCCTCCTCCATCAACAAAAGCAAGCAATTTGAAAAAATGCCCTCGTTATTATTTTTTTTCTACGCCTGTCAGCGAGAATAAATCAATATCAGTGAGTGCTCAGTGCAATTTTAAAAGAGTTTCTCTTCCCACAAGAAATAGCAAGAGCCCGTGTTGTGCTGTAATCTCATATCAGAGTGCTTCTTATTAGACACATGTGAAAACCTGGCTGTAATTATTAAAAAACGACCAGCCCTTAGTCAGAAAATTAAACTTAAAATAGCTGAATATTCTTTGGGGTGTGCTTTTAATCAAAAGACAGCAAAAATAATGACTTGCAGCAAAATTTGAATGTAAAAAGACCCAACATTTTGAACCTGGGCTGCTTGGTGACCCAGACTGCAGTTGCTTTCAGACGTCGACAGTGCAATAATGCGTGTTTTCATATCCACTCTACTGGTATTTTCCTCTGCTGGCAGTCACTGTTCCCTGAACTCCAGAGCCAATTCCGTTCCCCACAGCTCCGTCCGGAAGGCTCTTTACATTTTACTCAGTTGTGCTCCTTCCATTCCTCTTTCCCGTCTTTTCTGTCTCCTTCAAAAGGCTCCACAATATGAGTCAGACGTGGAAAACAGCAGAGGAAAAAGATGGTTGAATCCAGAGTTTCGCTGTCAGATTTAGACACCTCTTTTATCAAGTTCGGGATCCTCCTTAAGCCTCTCCTGGCCCAGTGTTGCCATGGCAACTGTTAAATGCAACAGAGCGGGATAACAAAAGCTTTTGTTCCATACCAAAAGCAATAACAGTGGTTTATGCTCAAGGTATTGTCTGCCGACCCTGTAGTGACCGCTTCATTCTCCCACCTTTTTTTCTCAGTTATTTGACATGAGTGGTTTTTACTATGGCAGACTAAACACCGCATGCAAACAGATTAAAGTCTCCGGTTTATTTTTAGTCTATATTTAAAAGAAGTGAGTCACAGATTCTCTGGTTGTTAATTGTTCTGCACAGGAAAAAAAATTGCACTACTGAAACTGATGTATGAGTTGTTAATAGGGCTTTGGTCATGATGCGGGGAATAACGACTGACAAAGATCACACTATTCCCACACTAATTCCCACAGTGAAGCAGCAGGGAAAAGTGTCATGTGATGTAAATTCCTGTTTATTATGTTTGATGTGCAGACTGATTGTGTTTATTCACATAGCAAGCTGTCGTGGGTGCAAATAGATTTCAGTTTCAGATTTCAGTGCAGTGGCCCCACCGTGACCTGAATGGTGCCGTTGACAGTTACAGTACAGTGTTTGTAAGTGAAAGGACTTATTAAACACAATTTAATGAAAAAGGAGAAGTAGGGGTCTGCATACCTCTCCGTTCCTTTGGTTCTCAGGTGTTGTTTATTTAAGTCGGATGATGTATTCTAGGATCAGGAATACATCCACAGTGGAGGCGAGCCAGATGGCTCACCCCTGCTTCCTCCGTGGGATGGAAAATGACAGCTTGCTGGTGAATAAAATAGGTAAAGGAAATGAAAAGGGAAATGTGAGCAGATAGCTGCAGACTCTCTTAAAACTGTCATGTGCCAGGACCCTTCTGCTGTCTCTCTGCTTGAAGTTGCACTTAACAGCAGGATCTGGCTTCTACTGAAATTCAAAATGTCTGACAGATAGCCACAAAACAGAGGCTGTGTTTTCAAATCTAGAGCAGATTGCCAGTTTAGCACTATTCATGCTAAGCTGTTGGGAATCCAGGTGAGGGAGATGTCTAGAGACTTTGGTGATTTTTTTTTCCAGTGTTATTACCAATGGTTTTCAAGGTGTAGTGTTAGTGTTTTTAGTAGCATGTTTGAGGCCATTCTGGCTTCTCTAAACTCTATTTATATACTGCTGGTTGTTTTGTTACTGTTTGATAGATTGATAATTGCTGGCTGAATTATGATGCATTTTATTCTAGGAGCAAAGTGCAATGTCCTGTACTGCATCAAAGTTGAAAGGAGGTGGCTGAGAGGGGTGGTGAGTGCAGAAAGTGCAACACTTTCCCCCGGGAGTTCACAGCCTGAGTCCTTCGGTGCTTATGATTAGGCAACAAACACACTTTGTTTGAGGTTAAAAAAAGATTTTGGTTTCCTTTAAAGTGAGCATGTGTCTCACACTTCATGTCACTGTTGACTTTCTGAATATTAAACACGTTTCTAGGTAACGTGGTTTTTCTGGGTCTGAGAGAAGAGATTTGTTGAAATTAATCAGCATCATAGTGAGATAACATGTTGCCTTGAAAGGTTTAATTTGCTTAAAATAGTGAGCCATTGTTCTGGACTTCTTGTCAAGCACCCTTCATGCTGAGAAACAAGAATTTTCTTTTCAGCATCAGTGAAACATTGGATAACAGTTGTCATTAAACCTCTCGTGTGCGTATAAATTTTGCATGAGCAGTGGGATTTCCATCAGCCTTCAGTGGGGATTCCATAATTTTACAATTCCCTTATTCATAATTTTATGGTTTTCCCATGCTGTCTGGTGGCAACCATATCAGTGGGCTCTTGGATCAGCATAGGGAGGAGGTGCGGGGGTGGACTGAGGTATGCCAACTGGGGGTGAGAGACCATGTTAAATGCGCCCATTTTTAGATTTCAGGTCAGGATTGACAGAAGCAAAATGTGAGCCTAAAGCAACACCACCTGAGCCAGGCGGCTGGATAGCATTGGAAGGCAGGACTAGGCAGACAGAGACAGAGAAGGTGGAGGAATATGTAGAATGAGAGGCAGTAGAGGATCTGGAAAATGACATCTTTAAAAAAGAGTGAGGCATAGAGATTCACGACAGGTGAAGCCAAAAGGGAATTCTGATGTTGAGCAAAGGAAGGAAGCTGTGGGAGAAGTGCATGGGTTTATAGATGTATGTAAGTGGATGTGCACATGTACATCTAAAATAAACGCCTACAGGCATGCATGAGATCTACATTTCCAGGGGCTTCAGTGACAGCGATGGCACCACAGAGTTTTCTCTATTACAATATTATGTAACCCAAGAAATCATCCCCTCTCTTCTGTAGTAAAACTGTGACATTTGTCAGCTTTCAGTGCAGGAACAAAAATGTTAACCTCATCTATTCTCCAACTCTGCCTTCTGCTCTCTGTTTCTCAAATTGCTATAGAGCTGAGGAGCCAGACACATGGAATTGGCTTCATATTTTTATTGATAACTCAGTTGTTGGTCTGTTGAAGAACAGACCAATCTTGTTTTCAGTTGCTGATATTCTGTGCTTAAGGGATGCAGTAAATGCCTGTTTTTTAGTAGTCTGGCTCTGCATTTGACCATTTTTGGGGGGACATTTTGTGATCTAATCTTTTGCTGCTGAAAACCAACATTATTAAGTCATTAATAATGAGAAAATTGTCACGTTGAAAGCCTTCAGTGTATCTCTTACTGCATCCATCCATTGCATCCTAAATTTTCCACATCAGTGACTTTAACGAGAAGCCGGCAATGGTTATATGCACTTTGTCACATTCCAAAACACTTACCTCTCTCAACAACATACCTCCTAAGATGTTATTGCTGTTTGTTACAATCAACCGTGATGCAAAGGCCCATTAGATTAAAAAGCTGCATGCCATTGGGCGTCTCATATTTTCTTCCAAGCCATCAAGTGTGCCGTCATGCACACATTTTTGTAATTGCTGTCAGATGACTTGCATGAACCTTTAATAATGAATTGACTGAAGGCGATAAGAGCTTCCTGATAACTGTCAAACAACAATTCCTGACATCAAGAACCTTGTCAGAAAGTTGACTTCAAACTATTGCTGCTATGCACACTGACTATACCAGAATGTCTGAAAAGCTCTGCTTTCTTTGTCTATTTAACATGAGGTGAGTTCTTCTCTGGAGGGTATGCTTTTAAGTTCAGTTTTCTCCACTGGAAGGCACCGCTTTAAAATCGATGGTTACCTGGAAGGGAGAGGAAATTATATATTTTGAAATCAGGCATTGATTACACCCACAGTGAGAAGTGCCTTCTAGGCACAGTTGTCAGTGTTGTATACACATACAGTAGCTGAAATGTGTTTACCTGACTTGCAATAAACTGAGGCACGAAAAGTAGCATTGCCCAAGGCTTAGATGAAGCATGTGGGAGTCGTACAGTGATAACACGTGATTTTTATACCTTTCAGTATTGCTTTGTGTGTTTGTTGTGGAATGCCCCAGTGCTTGCAGAAGGTTGATGGGTGGGTTGTTTATTGCTAACAGTGACAGGGTTTCTCCTGCCCTGTGGTCAGTGTCAGCACACACACAATGTGACAATCTCCAGCTGTGAGGGTGCGATTCTGCTAATGAGATACCCTTTCGGCCTGCCCATGCAGATCTGTGTGTGTGTGTGTGTGTGTGTGTGTGTGTGTGTGTGTGTGTGTGTGTGTGTGTGTGTGTGTGTGCACGTGCGTGCATTTATTTGTTAGTGGAATAACCAGAACAACAACCATCGACATCTTACATGAAGCACTACAGAGATCATTTTGTCATTTGCTGCCACATCACAATAATAATGATGCAGATACATTATTCCTCCTCCAAGGTGAGAGCTGAGGCTGGGGAATATGTGTCAGTGCTGTTTGTCTGCAAGCTAGATAAAACAAAGCCCATAAAAATTTATCTCATGAACCTTTGGTGGCATTGGCACTGGAAGAATCAATCCATTTAATCCTGGTGTGTGTCCCGAGGATTTTTTGAGGTGGTCTTTGTGGCAAAGTTCTCAGTTAAGCTGTGGAAATAAGTTAACAAGATAAGACCTGTTGTAATAACATAATACAGAAAAAGTCATAATTAAAGCTAAAGAGAAATGCATTTTTTTAAATTACTGCTGTTATTGCATCATGTACAAGATATTTGTAGGAAATTTATGTTTTCCTATGAATATTTTTTGCCAAGATGGAAACTATTATTGTATTCAGTAGGAAGCTATCACCAGCAGCTAGCCCTAGCTGGGATGGATTTGTACAAATATAAGCAAAGCTGCAGGTGAAACTCAAGGAATTTCTGGTCATGTAGAGCATTGATAACTGAATAAGCATAAAATGTCAAACTTTTCCTTTAAAGTTATGTCCTTAATTGTATTTTTTTTTGCTTTGTGAATTCAGTTTTGAAAAAAAAATTTGAACATGTATATGTACATAAATCCATAAATCTTAAATCCATCAGTTTGATGTGATCATCCCACTGAAATAGCCTCTCTCCATACCCATGCACAGGGAATGAAAATGAATTGCTCCTGTCTCTCATTGATTTAATGTGATTAATTTAAGTAGCTAGTAAATGAAGGGAGGGGAGGAGGAAAGTGGACAGTATGGTGAAGATACAGACTAAGAATGTGAGGATGATGTGAGGGAAAGAGGAAGCTGAGGGAGTAGGGAGGGGAGAGGAGGGCTCCGTCATGAATAAATCACTGCTGAGATCTCCTTGCTGTCTAGCCCAGTGTAGACCAGTATCCTTTCATAGTTATGGCTCATCCCAGATGGCCTAGTTTACCCACAGAGAATAAGCCAAGTCGTAATTTACCAGCTGGGGATTTTTCTTATGATTGCTTCATCCATCATCAATTACCCAGCACAAGTGAAGTATGAAAGGAAACAGTGTGGGCATCCCCCACTGTTTAATATTACCTGCATAAACACAAAAAAATGTTTGAAGGACAGTAGATGTAGAAATTAAAGTACAGTATCTTGTTTAGAAATTACAATGGCTTCATTACGTGTACCTGAATCTTAAAAATGTAGTACCTTTCTAAAAATCAGTGCCTTCTTTGATGCATTCGCAGAGGAGGGTGTTATGTAAAAGTGAGTGGGAAGACGAGATCAGCGCCCAAAAAAACTGAGTCAAAATTACTCAAATGATGAAGTCTTGTCAGCCTAGTACAGTACCGCACACCCATACACAGTAATGGAGTTGTAAGGGAAGAAAAGGAATCATTTCCTGCCTCACTGTCATTAAACAATGGAGACATCCTCCTCACTGGCCAGGACAGTAAGGGATTGAGTGAGTCTGGAAAGACCTATGTTCCACAATGGCTGTGACTGTGGTGAATCATTAGGGATTGTGTGTGTCTGTGTGTTTCTTTTTCACAGGGACGTGTAAAAGACACAAAGTGCAAGATAAAATATGTGTTTTTTTTCTGTAGAGGAAGGAGTTTGTCACTAAAGCCTTTGTCTCCAGTAACTGACACCGTCCTTAACATACACAAATCCAAATGTAATGTAAACATGTAATCCAGGATCATTCACTTAACACTCAACACTTATGAGTCCTCTTTTAATTCTGCTGCAAATTCTTTATGTATACACAAATCTCTCTTTTATATTTTCTATATATTTTTCATATACTTTCTTTAAGCTAACTTAACCAGAAGTAGCGCTTCACTAAAAATATAACTACCCTAAGAAGAAACTGAGCTTCAGTGTACAGTAAATCTGCTTTGTAACACGTAGGATGAGAAAGAAGTGGGTTAGGTGGATTAAGATCAAATAAATAAAGGCATAATTTGGTGGGACTTTCGTTAGTGTATGAAAGCAGTGATGCTTTCATATTTGTAGAAGATGCCACTTTATTTTCTGGTAAAACTGTATCAGCGCCGACCTCAAAATGTAGCAGGATGCTAAAAGAGGAATCAATTTGTAGAAAAAGCAGAAATCTTTGGTGGTGGGTCATAGTGCTCTCAAACTGTATTTTATCCACAGATGGCCGATTTGGAGACAGCCTGCCTCAGAAACCTTAAATCAAAAACCAGTCTACTTATTGGTGTTAAGGCCCACCAATCAAAATGCAACACGGAAAAGACAGATTACACTACAGCTAAATACAAAACCAACGATGGGCATCTTTTACATAATTTAAGTACAATGAGGGTACTTGTAAGCAAATGTGCTACATAAATAAAATTGCCTTTCCCATTTTTCATTACCCCATTTTGAGGTGTTCCTCATTTGATCGTTTTGGAAATATAGAAGTATCAGCACTGTGACCAAAGCTTATATTTTCCAAGTTTTAAAAGGTCAAAGAGATGCAAATCTATGATGTTAGTTAACATGTCTCTCCTTTCTATTTACATCGTGCAGTGTGATTTACTATGCATTAATTGCACCATCTGGTATGTCTGACACAGACTGAAATCAAGATTTTATTAGGACTCTCCTCCACAGTGTGACATGCCATGTAGGTTGGTTGTTATCGCACCTGCCATCTATAGGCTCTTTTGCTTGACTGAGCTCAGTCATCAGCTAGTCAGGAACTTGACATCCCTGTATGTAAAACATGAATCTTGACGCATCCTCTTAAGCAACTGACATCTGAAGCGAGTCTCCAGGGTTTCCTGTGCGCCCTACTTCATTCGTCCAGATGGCAAAAACTTTTAAAAATGTATTACTTACCCAAAAAGTGTGGCCTGAGAGGCATTTCAAGCTGCAGATTTTAATTATCAACATATCACCCAACAGCTGATCCTCTGTATTTCTGTATGCAACAAGAATACGCTGCAGGAAGTCTTTTTTAAAATCCCAAAATGTCACCATCCAAATGATTAGCACCGCTGTAATTCTCCAGTACAAGGCTATCTACATTGGGTGTTCTAAAACATCCAATACATTTCAGAGAAAATATCATTTCCTAACTGAATATGACAGCTAATTGTCTTCTTTACCAGCAGAGTCACAGTTAGAATAGTATAAAGACAGCATTAGCATTGATTCTACATAAGTCTGTGACTGGGAAGTGCTGCAGAAATGTTGCTGCCAGTGCTGTAGACAGGGCCAAATAAAGTTAACGTGACTTCTGCTCCACTTTGAAAATCAGCACTAGGAAATAAATGATCAATCAAAAAAGAAAAGAAAAAGAAAAAAGCCAAAAACATTTAGACCAAGACAGAGTGATGTCCTTCTTGCGGCTCTTTTGGATATATGATGTACTTTTGTGGATGTTTTATCTAGCTTGCAGGGATTTTCTTTAATTTTATCTGGGATAAGACAGGAGAAGGTGAAGGATCTGTGTTCATCAGTGATACTTTACCGTACAATAGCGGCTAATTGGAGCTGTCAAGATGCTGATAATCTGTATTTGAGTGTGCTATTCAAAAAGGAACTGCAGAAACTCAACATTTCTAAGAGAGATGATTAAAGGATGAGTGTGTGTGTGTGTGTGTGTGTGTGTGTGTGTGTGTGTGTGTGTGTGTGTGTGTGTGTGATGACAAACTGTGTCAGACCATCTTTATGGTATGGAATCTTTTAAGCCATCAAACCACAACACTGTCATCATTAATAATTTTTTGTGATTTTA
>VVHJ01031952.1:16688-26958 GCA_015107715.1 Tylochromis polylepis
TGAAAAGAATTATGCAGCTAGCGAGTGAAAAGGGCAAACCCAGTAGTGGTTTGTCTGACAGAAAATGTAATGAAATTGATTGGTAATTTGAGAATTCTCCTGGGCTCTTTTGACTTGTCTTTGAACAGTTTTGGAAGCTTTAGTTTTGCTGCTAAAGAAAAAGCTAAGACTTTTGATTAAACCTTGCAGATCCAAGGAGCAGACAATGACATTTTATTGTGATATCTTCAAGCAGAAGAAGCTTAAGCGATCCAAATTTTAACAGTAAATTCTGTATAGCACTTTTAATCAGTTCATTTATTATCTTGCCTGCTGTAATCAGTATTCATCTGTCTGGTCATCCATCCATCCATGATTTGTCATCTCTCAGATCAAAGGAGAACCTTCAACCTTGATGCATTCACACTCTGACTCGGTGCAATAAAACATTATCCACTGTCTGACCTCCTTTTCTCATCACACTTTCAACCTCCTGTTGTACCACTCTCCATTTCTGTCAGTGTGCTTGCTTATTGCCGCTGGTTCATAGGGGCTAGAATGAACTGTGAAAACTGGAAGCAAGGTAGAAATTTTGACTAAGAACTTAAATAACACACACAGACAGACGCACTGTCTTGGCATCAAAGCTCCTGTCACTCTCTGCCAGCTGATAAGCCACATCTCTGGGCAGGCCAGAACAGAAAGGCAGAGGCAGAAGATGAGGTGAGAGAACTTAAGGTTGGAGAGAAAATGTGAACCAGACAGATCAGTGGTAAAACGTTTCTTATCTTTGTGTGTGTGGGCATCATTGTGGATCTGGCTGTCTGAGCTTGACAAAGGTGTCACAGAAATGTGACCACACTTTAACAAGGGTCCCTGTGTGACTGTGTGTGTATACCCCAACTAGCCACAACATTAACTGACAGGTGAAGTAAGTAACCTTGGTCATCTCAATTAAATTGCAGGGTTTTCCTTGTGTCCTGCCATTCATGTGAATGTTACTTTGACACTTCCCACCTAAACATTTTTACTGACGAAGCCCAATAGCATCAGCCACCCCCTGCAGGACAAGGTGCTTGAGGAATACAACAAAGTGCCTGAGTTGTTGATATGGTCTCCAGAGCCTGGTCTGTATAGATCCTGAACCACATCACCAAAGATTCACAGGATTAGCTGCAAATGCAAATGCCAGACACCACAGAGTGTACACTCATGAGTCCTGTGTCCATACCACAAAGGATCACAGCTCTTCTGGCACAAAGAACGGTGGTTTTAATATTGATGCTTGATACCAAATGTGTCTTATAGTGAAAATCCATCTTGATATCAGTAGGCTGCAAGCATGTAATACTACAGCTTCTACTGTTGCATTGCTAAATGCTAAGAAAATAACATTAACAACAATGATGCAGTTCACATTAAAAGAATGGTGTTTCCTACTGTTGCTGAGGAAAGAGCTCTTTCTGGCTCTCTGTGTCGCTGTCTCATTCGCTCACCTCCACTGTCTGGGTCAGTCGCTGATACTTTATCATCTGTTCCCTTGCAAAGCATTCATCTCCATATGTACCTATAACTGCAGCATGTGGCTACATGGAACAAAGAACAAAACTGATTAAAATTCACTAATATTTGAACTAAAATATGTGGTTTATATATATGGCCTGTCATTTCCTTGCTTACCAAAAAAAATTTTAATGAACGTCACAGAACAGCCACTGTTTGCATTTGCTTGACAGCAAGCCATTTCTCGCTTTTGTGGCTGCAAAGTTTAATAAACACTGTCTTTGTGTGTTTATAGCAGTTTACAGACACTCTTTGTCGAAGTATAACAGTTTCTTTATGGGAACTATAACAGTCATGAAGACAGCCTATGTGTAATTAAGGCCAAAATGTATTTAAGTGGGTAATAATGTGAGGCATCCTTCCTAAAACAAATTTCTGTAGGGTTAAAACATGATTAAAATGGCAGGCGGCACAGCCCTAAGGTAGATAAATATGCCAGATGCTGTTACATCTGACATATTTTCTTATCCGGGCAAAAGCCCAAGTTCTTTATGTTTGTTTTTTAGCCATAATTACAGACAAACAGGAACAGCAGGAGGCACCAGGTGTACACTGAGATGTTCTACTCAGAATTTGTAGCGTATAAATAGCTCTTTGATTTCAGTGGGTGCGAAAATCTCTGAAATTCCAGTAGCATGTTCCAGAGGCATGTTTTTCCCTTGTATCTCCTTGTGACAGTCTCTTCGCAGCTCCCTTGTGCCTGAACATTTCCGTCCTTGTTTCCATGGAGACCAAAAGAGGTGTGGAGAATCCTGAAACCCTTCTGTGGTCTCTGGCTTTGTCATACGTGCTGCCAGCCACTGCCTCTCACCTTTAATAGCCCTTCGTGCGCAGCTTCTTTGCAAAGGTATGATTACTAGGCGATGCTTATTAGAAAGAATAGGTGATTGTTTCGGTTAACTCCCATATTTAGTAGTCCCAGTGGTATTTTTTAGGATTTAAAACATTTAAACTATCAAATATTATACTGTTAAGTCACAATTTTGTCATGTTCAGACATTAAATAGGATTCTCTGAGACAAAGATGTTGCTTCAACAATTAATCCAATGAAAATTCCCACTGCTCAGTGATCCTGCTGCACACTCAACCCTCATTTTCATCTGAATTATGACAATAACACCCACTTTTCTATCCTTTCTGTTCTCTTGCACAATGGCATTGACCTGTTCTATTGTCTGTGGGCTTGTGTCCTCCTTTTCAGCACTGAGAAGCTCATTTGTTGATCTCTTAACTAGATTAGCATTTGTCTGATTAACTGCTTGTAACCCCTGGTGCTGCTTGTCGCTCAAGTGAGTTGGGAAGAGCTTTGCGCTGTTACTGTCCCCTCTCTGGTCGGCTTGTAGCCTCCCATTTGCGTTCCCCTCTTTCGCACCAGGTGAGCTTGCAATGTCAGGCGCAGGGAGGATTAACTGAAGATGCACAGAGCTGAAAGGGTGAGTTTAATAACACAGTCACATGGGCTTGTGTGTTTATCTACATGTCAGTAATTATCTTTATGAAGGCCGGCCTACTTACCATACAAACAAACAACAGCGTGTCTAAAACCAGAGCTGACAGAGCTGTTGATTAACTAATTGAAGTACAGTGCTTACCAATTTATCCGCTAGTTGGATGACTCAGTCTGGATCTTGCCCACAGCCTAGTAAAAAATGCATTGTGATAGTGTCCTTTTACTTTTATTTGTCTCTTATTTTTGTCCAGCAGTATATTGGGATTTTTAGTTTGCATACTTCTGAAAATCTAAGCTAAAACATCTCATCAGTTGGATTGCTGTGAAGTCTCTTGTGCCACTGGGAGCTTGACATTTTCAGCTTTATTGTTGTTCTTAATTAAACAACACACAGTCGGTTTTCAGAAGTATTTATACTGAACACAGCTTCCCATTGTAGTTTATTATTAACCTTTAAGATACAGATTGATAGAGGATCCATTTTCCCCTTTGACCTATCACCTTTTCATTCTGGACCCATGCTGAGCTACTATGACAGGTTGGACTCTAGGAACCAGAAGGTGAGGACAAAATATAAAGGGGGTTGAGGGAAGCGAGTCACAGTGGGGGTTTTGAGACAGAAAGATACATGCATGGCCAGAAAAATTTGGCTTCCAAGCGCTGAAGTTGAGGTGACAGCCATCGTGTGGGGACTGGGGACAATGGGCTAAGGGAGAATTGTATCTCTGTGTATGGTTTTTGCAGCAACACTCCCCACACTGTGCAATCACTCAGACCATCTACTGAAGTGACAGTTCAGGAAATTTCCACTGATGTGGCACTAGGGCCCCAGCTGTCATGTCGGAGCAGCAAGGAGGGGTTGGGTGGGGCGAAATGAGTAGGGGAGAGAGCGGAGTTGGATGTTGCTTATCAGACTTGGCAAGATTTTGCAGCTTTATGGCTTATGGGGGAGAATGTTGATACATTTCTGTCTTCCTTTCTTTCTCCGTCTTTGTGCGTTATTGCTTTCAGTGATAGAGCGAATGATAGCCTCTCTTTTATGTTGGCAGCATAAGACTCATCTCGCAGAATGGCACTGGTTTTGTTCTCAGCTACCTAAGATGAGATAAATGATGCTCGCTTTCAGATCCACATGAATGAAACCACATTGAAACCTGGTTCTCTGGTTGATTGGCTAGAAGTTGAAGTAGTATATGCGATGGAAATGTGGAGTAACACTGTTGAACTTTGTAATATGCTTCGTGAGAGGACATGACATTTACACTGCCTCTGTCTTGCCCTGTCCTTAAGATCCCAACCATCCAGGGAGTGCGTGTGTGTGTGTGTTTGTGCATCGTGACCATTGCTAAAGTGTGAGAAAGATGAGGTGATTGGATGTAGACTTTGTTTGTGTTGTATGTACTGCTAAGTATGCTTGCACATGTAACGTGCTGAGTTTGCTGCTCGGCTTTCAACTCGCAAACACAATTAGCTGATTTACATCCAATTAAAACTTCAATAAGCTCTGTCCATAACCTTTCCATGCTGTCTAATTTCCAGATATGATATCAGACAGCGTGTCGACCTTTTGGCATCACTAATACAAGGAGCGCAATGAGCTAAGTGTAGTGGAGCTACATTTCCATTACTGTCTGGATAGCAAACATCTCTGGCTTAGAGTTAGCCTTTTCTTTCCAGTGACTGAAAATGAAGCCTGCAAGTGATAAAACACCTTAGCTGTTACTAGGCCAGAGGTTACTACTGGAAAGCCTGGGTGTACTTCCAGTTTGTTCCAGTAGACTTTATTCCTCTTTTCACCCTACATGTGTATATTTTGATAAGAAACATGTCCAGAAAGTAGCTCTAAGCAAATAGAACAGTGACAGTGAAAATGGTGGCTCTGTCTGATAGCCTTGAAGAGTATATTCTACCTATTGAAAAGCTGCATTGATCTTGCAGTTAAATTATATTATCATATCTCACTGCAAAACCGTCATCGTCGCAAGATTCACTTGGATTCATTGCTGGTTTATTTTATTATTATGCATATGATTTATTATTGTGATACTAGTAATTTGCAGTAAATATGTCAAAGGTGGAAAAATACAGTAATGTTAAGACTGTAAATATTCAAGTTGCAGTTGACCTTTCTTTTGAAAAGACAAGCAATAGGACCAGAGTGTGCAAATGTATTTGTCTGTGCTTGGCTCTGTGTGCACTCACACAGCAAGACAAGACTTTGGGGTTTGCTGGGTCCGCCAGTTCTTTCCAGGTGGTTGCTTTGTGTGTTTGTGTGTGTATGTGTGGTGATACTTTGATATGGGTTTGGCGTACTGCGTGAGAGTGAGCAAGGCTCCCCAGGCACAGCGCTTCTCGGGACATCTCTATGATCCCATCATGACAGGGAAACTCGACACTGGGGAGGATATTCCACTGCCTAGCAGCTTGGGGAGTTACAGGGCTGCACAAACACACAGCTCCTGCAGTTCTAGTAACAGGGTCTGGTGAGGTTACGCCTGCACAAACACGCAGGGCTTCACACACACCTGATCTTTGCCACTTCAACACAGAATCCCGTGTATAGAAGTATCCAAAACTGCACGCACATGCCATTAAAACACTATTTATACATGCCCTGTACATGTGTATGTGCGTGCATGTGCGTATAGGTACATTTGCAGAGCCGTGCATACATCCTCGCCCTAGGATTGCACTAATGAACACTCCCATTGCTGAGCGGACAGTGAGATGATTGGCACAGAGAAGGCATTACACCAGCACTTTCAGGCATATGGCATGTAGACCCACTGATGGGCACACACATATGGTGCTGGTGGCTTCTGCCACTTCACATGAGAGGAAGGCACTGTGCTCGCCTTTGATCAGACTCCAAATAACAGAGAACAGCACATAAAGTACAGCTAAAAAAAAATCTATGTTTGGGTTGCATCATTTTACCTCATTATTTAAAAGTATATATGAATTAATGCCTTCTTCCCTTCTCCCTTTATTTTCTTTATGACTTCACAATCACAGGATATAGCAAGAAAATTTAAAAAGCTTTTCATGGTATTGTATTAAATGCTGTCTTCCTGCATAATTTATAGTTCTCTTACAAACTTTTCAAATTGCACAAAAAGCACAGATGCCTTGTAGAAAAGTTAACTGTGTGTAAACCTATACACTAAAAACTAAACATTTTGTTAATTTGTAAGTAAATATTTTTTTATTTTAGGGATGTATTTGTTATTGTTTCATCTGATAGTGTAATATCATTGTAATGCATGTTTTTTTCTATTTATGTTGTTGATGAGAAGTGTGTCTACAGTTGTAATTTTGTACTCTGGAGCAAAAACATCTGATCCACATATAGCACACTGGCAGCAGCTGTAGCTCAGGGGGTATTGCAGGTTGTCTTCCAATCGAAAGGTTGGTGGTTTGATCCCTGGCTCCGCCCTGCATGCTTAAGTGTCCTTAGGCTAGATAATGAACCCTATATGGCTCCCAGTGCATCTATCTGTATGAATGTGTGTGAATGAGGCTTGTTGTAAAAAGTATTTTCAATGCTCAGTTAGATTAGAAAAACACTTTAAGTACCAGTCTGTTTACTATTTATATCTGAGCACTACAATAACATTCATATAAAGGCTGAAATTCAGAGTCATAATTGCACTACACAGTGAGAGAAAACAACACCTCCTCTCAAAAATCCATCATCAAAACACAGCTTGCCTAGAATACTTTTGTATAAATCATATTTGCATTCACTACAATATTAGCTGTTACATTTTCAGAGGAAACTGTTTTATTCTTTAATATCCTCCCAGTTCTCGTCAGCAAAGTCAACCTCCAGTTACCATGGCAGCTTTTGTTTTTTAGATGTTTCTTTTGTGTGTGAAGCCCCTGGAATATCCCACCACTTCGCCCACCAGAGACTTCCTGAGGATTTCTGACTATAACTGTTCAAGGACTAGAAGCTATTTCCCCTAATCTTATTTGTGATCAACTGGAGAAACAATGTCAGGACCACTGGGCCATTTTCCTCTATATCCAGCCATCAAGAGGTTGCCACCGGTGGATACAGTGGAAGTCTCATTCAATTTAACAGAGAGAATACGACTTTGCAGCATAAGTGATTAGCTATTCTTTATCAGTACTCATTTTTTGCATTTGACCCATTCTGAAAATCAGAAGCAGTGGAAAACAAGGACTCTCTTATTACAAGGCACCAGTGCTAACCACTGAGCCATCATTTTGCCTACATAAACATTTAATATTTTTTAAAATGTTTATGTAGCCTGCATGGCGGTTTGTGTCAAATTGTGCATACATTTTTGGGAGTAAAAAAATGAATTATCAATAAAGTTTGAAATCTTTGCTCACATGTGATGAATTTTGCTCAAGTTCAACACTGTAGCAGTGAAGAACTGTAAACTCAATCCTGCTTTGATTTGCACTTGACTGGCTTCTCCTGAGTGGCAACAGCTTATGAGGCTCATGGGTGTTGTAGCATTTAGAGCTGTCTGCCATGCCACAAGGATCAGTCCTTTGTTGCTCCATTAAAAATATTGGAGAAAATGGAGAGAAAAAAAAGGGTATACGGAAGGAAGAAAAGCTTTCATCTAAACCAGCAGGCCCTCTAACTTTGTAACTGTTTTCACCTGCTTCTCTTTATCAGAGTAAGTCAGGGGGAAAGAAACTGTCAGCAAATAACACCTTCATTTTTGTTGCCTTTCCTTTTTTCCATTGTACTTCTGTTATGTTCAGGAATTGAAAATAAAAGTTGGACAATATATCACTAATGCTTACAATTAAAAACCACTCAGGCTGGCTTATAATGGCTGCCAACAGGAAATGGTGTTTTATTAATGCCCTAATTGAAATTTCTGCCTAACCACAAACAATCATTCTGCCCACAACAGATTTCCAGGACAACGAAATACAGTGAGGCTTACTGTAAATATGCAGTAAAGCTTTTAGAATTAATGGAATAGAGACATGTGCTGGAGGGAAATCTTACCTTTTTTTTTTTTTAGAAATGTCATGCACTTTTAAATCAGTGCCTTGCAGAGTTTATATTACTGTCAGTGCAAAAGCAACCATTTCAGTTCACGTTGCATACGGTTAAAGAGCTGCCCGGTGGCATTGTGCCTTGGTGAAATTGCGTATTGTCGTAACAATATGCTGATGAAAACGCAACCTGTGAATAAGAATACACTGAATGTGATTGTGCAAGTGTATTACTCTTCCCAGCAGACCGTGAAATTGTTTATTCTTCTGCTGCCATTCCTGTGTAAAACAGAGAGGGGTTCACTTCCCCCTGCTGCACAACCGTCACAGTCAGACCACCACTTGTTTCAGCCAAGAAATTAACTCCCCATTGATTAACGGAAATTCCTAATCAAACAGTCAACTGTGTTTGCTCTTCTTGTTATTTACATACCCGTCTAAAAATTATTGCAATAGCCTGGAGCTTGAGAAAGAAAAACTATTGAGATTACTGATTAATTTTTCTCCCTTCTCCTCATACTGACATGTGTTTATTCCACAGCACTTCCTTCATGGTGGAATGTAGATTAAGTAGCATGGATGTGAGCAGGTTTTCCACTATTTTCACATTGTTCTTGGGTAGCTTTGGTTTTACAATGCTTTGCTGCTCTACACAGTCATGTGTAATCTGGAGACCTATAAGTGATGGGCTTTGAATGCACACTGCTGCCACTGGTGTAATAGACACATAAATGCACTCACTTTTGTTTGTGTGAGATTCACACTTCCCCAAGTGGTTTGTCCTGGGGTGACATGATGTTCCACATCACCTCCTTTCATCTTTTTTTTGTGCTGGAGAAGCAAAGAGCGTGTGTAATCCAGTGGACAGCAGATACACTGCATGAATCCTCATTTTTAAAAAGGATTTTTTTGTAAGGATCTCCTTTTGCATTGTGAGCATAATATCAGTAAGCCGAAGTATTTTTCTGTTGATTCATTTGTAATGTGACTGTAATGTGTTAACATGACTGACATTACCTGTATTTGTAAATTAATTTAGTGCACAGCTCCCTTGTTTCTTGTCTTTCTACCTGCCACTGAATATGAATCAAAAAATTCAACAACTTGAAAGACATACCTCCCTCCTTTTAATGTAATTTAATGATTTAAGACCCCCACCTCAAAGCCTGTGCACTGTCTGCCTCTCTGTGTGTGTAAACACAATGTGTGTTAGCATGCCTATCCCCTCCGCTCTGAATGTCTGCCTGCCCCTCAGTGGGGAAACCATGCAAGAACATTTTGGTCTGGTTTGAAGGGGACTGCTTGGTCGTGACACACATTTAGGTAGGTTATTGGTAGCTAACTGGGTTAAAGCGCATGTCTCATGGCACATTTTGCTTATCCGGAGGGGAGACATTAGAATAATTTAGATGACAGAGTAGTGGAACGAGAAAGGTATTAAGGGGAGGGAAAAAAATAGATGGTATGCAAAAAAGCTCATGCATGTGTGTGTGTGAGTAAAACCTAGTTTTATGTTGACATGCAAATGATGAGGGTTAAAAAAAATAAAAAAAATAAAACTCACCAAAACAACTGTGAATCGCCTTCAGCTATGGCCATAAATACACTCAATTAAGTATGACTGCAATACTGCTGGATATAAAGTGAGACTTGAGTTTGTTTTGATCTTTTACGTTCCATATCCCAAAGGAATTGATGATTTTTGTGTTTGGTTGTACTTATTTCCATCCCTGCATTTTTGTGGTTTTCACCTCTCTGTTCTTGTAGACTGTTACTTCATCCATTATTTTCCCTTTATTTCTGTTCTGTGGTTTTATGTTAGGGCATTTTAAAACACAGTACCTTCTTTTCAATCCCCACCACCTCTTCTCAGCACTTCCCCCCCATGTTAGCCTTCAGGCCAAGTGTAGGTGGTATTTCTCTGTGTGGGTAGATCTATTTCTCGTCAGTCTGTGCCACTTGCCATTTGACCTTGCATTCTTTTCCTCTGCCCTTTTTCTTATTCCTGGAGGCATTTCCAGACCAACAAACAATGATTTCTTCCTAGCTGGAGCACAGCACAGATGGGGAGAAAAAAGAATTGATATAGTAGCTCTAGTAGCTAAAACAGATTTTGAGGGCTTTGTACAGCTGGATGTTATGGTCTCATATGACCTGAATTAGGTTCTGTTATTTTATATGTAAAAGCCTTAAGCACAGAAGCAAAATCTTAAATCTTTATTCACTGAGGTGGATTGAGAGAACAGGTGAAATTTATTCATGTGTTGTAAATACCAGGCAGATATATA
>VVHJ01031952.1:36194-49658 GCA_015107715.1 Tylochromis polylepis
AAAAGTCACCAGCAGGGGTTATAGAGGTAGAAGAAGAGTAGTAGAGATAAGGACTAATAGATCAAATGAGAGTGAGCGGGTGTGATGGAAAGGAAAGCAAGAGATAAGGAGAAATGGAGAGAATTAGAGAGGCAGGGAGTGAGAAGTGAGAGAGAGGGACCGTAATCATAAGCCTAAAGGTCATTTGAAGGTGAGTGTTGTCTTTTTTTTCCACTCTTCCACTCCATGTAGAGCCTCCTCTTCCTCTTCTTAGCTATCTCTTATATGGGTGAAGTCACGCGTAAACAATAATCATGCAAAATAAAATATATATATGCTTATAATCCAGTGAGTGTTATATTGGGCAGAATTAGCTCAGAGCGATAATCTCATGTGGGTTATGCAATAATTATGAAAATCACATAATATGGAGGCTTGTGGGTTCCCCAAAAGAGAACTACTTATGTTATATCATGCAATATATGGTTTTAGAGATTAGAAACTGGTTAATTGTATTTAGAAATGAAGGAAATTTCAGCGTTAAGGACAATTTTAGTTGTTTTTATATACATCAGTTGGTCACAATATTAAAAACACCTATTTAATATTGTACAGGTCACCCTAGTGCAGTCAGAAGAGTTCTGTTCTATTGAGGCACAGACTCTGCATTATTCCTGAAGGTTAAAAACTTTCCTTTAAAAGAAATCCCAGCCTTGCTCAATCCGATGAAGGTTTCCCAGCAGAACGTTGCCTAGAGCACCAGCTGGCTCCACAGGCTTGCCTTTTTCCCATAGTGCATCCTGATGTCATCCCTTCCCCAGGTAAATGACGTACATGCACCCGACTGTCAACATGATGCAAAAGAAAACATGATTCATTACATGAAGTCGCCATCTACCATTGGTCCATTGCATACTTCAGGCCCTGACGAGCCCATTATAGGCACTTTAGGGGTTGGATGGGGTCAGTGCAGCGCCCCTGATCAGTCTTAGGTGCTCTGTGTTTTTTCATTATTGTCAACGTTAAGGTTTTCAGCAATCTGAGCTACAGTAGGAGCTCTGTGCAGTTGGATTCCCAACAGAATTTGGCTTTCATCAAAGTCACTCAGATCCTTAATCATCTTCCCTGTTCCAGCAAATTAGACTGTTTACATCATCCCTTTTAACAGGTCCATAACTAGTTGGATAAAATTGTCAGATTTGCTGTTTTTGAAGTAATATGTGTTGAGCATTTATGATAATATTTGGTAGCATTTTTGACTATTTGAGTGTTTATTCAGAAAAATATCAAACAGCATTGAGAATATCTGTAAGTTGCAGTCAAACTGAAAAACACTTTGGCCAACAGATTTATTGTCTGTAATGTATTAATTGCTGTAGCAGATACTGGAGCAAAGATTCTCACGTGCTGCTGTTGTACAAATGACAGAGGCTTTCCTACCTCAACACATATATACCAATGACGTCATCATTTATTTAATCTAAATACTAAACCAACTCATCTGTTCAGAGGGAGACAGAAAAGGAGTTTAGTGCATTTTAGTGTGTTATTATTCACACATAGTTCCAGATACAGACAATGATGCTTCTTTAACAAGAAGCATCATCATCACCGGACACTTCACTGGGTACACCTTGCTAATGCTGCTTTAATTCTTCATGCCACGGATTCATCAAGTTCCTGGAGAGAGATTGGTCCATTCTGACATGGTAGGATCACATAGTTGCTGCAGATTTGGCAGGTGCACATCCATGATGTGAATCTCACTTTCCACCGCATCCTAAAGGTGATCTGTTGGACTGAGATCTGGTGACTGTGGAGGCTGTTTGCGTACAATGAATTTATGAATTTACGTGTCATGTTCAAGAAAACTAGTTTGAGAATATATGGGCTTTGTGACATGGTGCAAAATACTGCAGGAAGGAGCCATCAGAAGATGCCTAAACTGTGGTTGGACATGATTAGCAACAATACACAGACAGGCTGTGCTGTTTAAATGATGCTCAGTTGGTGCTAAGGGGTCCAAAGTGTGCCATGAAACTATCCCCCACACCACCTGAAGTATTGATACTAAGCAGGATACATCCATGCCAAATTCTGACCCTACCTTCTGGATGTCATAGCAGAATTTGAGACTCATCAGGTCAGGCAGTGTTTTTTCAATCTCCTGATGTTAAAGAGGTGCACCCAGTGTGCTTTTCTGTTGCTGTAACCCATCTGTTTCAAGAATTGACATTCAGTTTGACATCCAGAGATGCTCTTCTGTATACTTACGCTTATAACAAGTGATTATTTGAATTTCTGAGTCATGTAAATCACCTTTCTTCCCCATTCTGGTCCTCTATAATAACTGGTCATCTTGGCCCCCACCTGCAGGTCATCTTGGCCATATCTAAATGTCTAAATGCACTGAGTTGCTGCCATGTGATTGGCTGATTAGATATCTGTGTTAACAAGTAATCGAACAGATATACTTGACAAAGTGTCTGGCGATTGTAGTTACAGTGCTGAATGGTATGTAAAGGGAAGAGGGGTAAAGAGAAAAAGAAAAGAGAGCAGAGGCTTGATAACGTAAGGACAGAGAGTGACAAAAAGAGAGGGGCAGCAGGTGTTTGTGGTGATAAAGACAGAAAAGAGAGAAGGGGGCAACCCGAAACTGGCTATAAGAGAAAAAAAGAACAGGGATAAGTGGATGAATTAGAATTGGTGTTTGAAAGGGAGGAGAGAACTCAAACAGTGTGCACACAAAATCTGACAGTGACATTAGATCTCCTTGTCTTTCACCCACTGATAGTGTATTGCTTTTAAAAAGCATGATGCTACCTGCAGGCTGTAGCCCTTTTTTAATCCATTTGATGTATACATCTGTCTTGGGGTCACTTGCAGCTCACTGTTCTATGAAGCACTATTGTGCATGAGTGTGTGGGAGTGGAAGAGGGGGAAGAGGGTAAGAAATGACGCCCCCACTCTTACAAAATCACACTTATTAAACCCCTGCTGTGCGTCAGTGCCAGACCTCCTCCATCAGCTCTTAAATGCGCCAAATGGTGTGTCATGTGTGCGTTTGTGCATTTATGCATGTATAACAGGTGCTCCTCATACACTCACAGATAAAGCTTACCAGTAGTGCTGTCTAGATTTTCTACGTGTCTTGCAAACACCCACACACACAAATACACACACGCACACAAATGCTATTCACCCTTGGGACTCACGCCTGTATGGCTTGATAATTACTTTCATTTGCTTGCCCCCACCTGCACCACCACCATGTTCCCCTGTCCTCTACTTAACCACCTGCCACTCCACCATAACATGCAGAGATAACTAGAGTCATACGACCATCACTTTTGTTGTCTGGCTTGATTTTATGACTCAAGCCAAGCTCAGCAGAGATAACACTGGGAAGCCCCCCCCCCCAAAAAAAAAATAAAATAAATAAATAAATAAATAAAATAAAAATAAATAAATAGTTTAACAGGCTACCCTCATTAAGGTAATCGCGTATCTTATCAATAGCCCTGGATGTGTCACCCAGTCTTTTCATATTTTCTACCCAAAAAAAAACATCTGCACTTGGCCAAGGACAGAAGCATGTGTGTCCTGGCCTTATAGCTGGAGTTCAGAGGCTCTTGAGCTGAGGAAATGGCCTGTGTTAGGACAGATCGATGGTAATCACACCTCCACACAGTTAGCTCTCTCACATGGCCAGGAGTAGGGAAGGGAATGGGTGGAGAGAAAGAAAGAGAGAGAGAGAAAAGGGGTAGGGGTAAAAAAGGGAAAGCAGGAAGTTAGGGGTATATCAAGGGTCCCTTTGGGAACAGAAAAACAGCTTGATTCATGATTAGTGAAAAGAATATCCACCCCATCCCTATCCCCTCCACCCAGTCCAACTCCCAAACATGGATGCAGCCTACTGTCTGAACAAGCTCCAACCTCACTGATTGAATTGTTTTAGCAAGCTGATTTTGCTGTACAGAATTAAGCTGCTCTGGTGGTCATGTGCTGTATTTCTTCTTTGAAATGTGCAATATTATCCTCTGAAGAACAGTAAAACAGTCCTGCGATGTCTAACTAAGAGACTCAACTACAACACTGGCTCTTAAAACCACTTTTGTCACAATATAGACACAATATTTTTGTGTACTTTTAGCCCTGAGGGAAAGATTCCATTGCACCTTAAATCAGGTAATTTAGTGTGAAAAGGTTGCAGTGTGATCTTAGGATGGGGATTCTGAATTTTCACAGTGCGTATGTGGTCTTGAGTGTACTGTGCAGTATAGTGGGATATAAAACAAGCCGTTTTGTCATTTGCTAGTTAGCAGTGTATCTTTTTAAGACAACCTTGTGCAAATTGCTGTAATCCAGCATAATGGTAGCTGATGGGAAAAGGTTGATTGTAGCTCCAAGGTGGGATTGGTATTCTTTTACTGGTTATGTGCCAGATCACTGGAAAAATAGACCTTTAGACAGAGAGCATTACACATAAACACACACAGAAGTCTTTGGCTGCGTGTTTTTATTAACAGTTGTGTGCACAGCCAGGATAGAAGCAAAGCATTCTGTCTACTTAACGTTTGATAGTGAATTATTCACAGGCAGCTTTGCCAAACATGTTTGCACTCTGTTATCAGTGAAGACTCACAGCATATTGCAGGTTGGATATGTGCTTTATCATCCCCATGAAGACTATATGCACTGAAAGATGACTAAGGCAGCACAAATCTCTAACTAATAAAAGCACTGGGTTTTGCCATAGAATACCTAAACAGCAGCTTTAGAAAGGTCAGAGAAGGTTACACAGAATCCAAGTTGTACCCAGTTGTACTATGTCTGAAATTCAAGGATGTGGCTGGAACAAACCACAAAAAGAGTGGATTCATATCATGCCTATATTTGTGCTCGCCCTCCCCCCGAATGTCCTCAATTTCAAGCCCACTGTCTACTGAATTTTTTCCCCCTTGCTTTCATATTTTTTTCTCTGTCCTCCTGTCCTCCCTTCTCGTCCTCTCCCTGGTTGTTCCTGTGAGTAACCAGAGAAGGGAAATCAATGCCTGGGCTGGAGTTGTAAGCAAAAAAGTCTGGCTCTGTTATGACCTCTTATCTGAGCTATCATTGTGGGACCTTATTCTCATAAATGAAGTGTTTAAGTCATTCATGTATGTTTAAAAACATTATTTTGGGCTGTACTTTCAATATTTAAAAAAGGATTTGCTTTTGACTAATCTTTTAAGGTGTAGTACATTATAGTTATGGAGCAGGAGGGGATATTCTAGTTTATGGCTTTCATTAAAGTGGGCTTAAGATCAACTTGAGCATCACAAAAGTCCTTTATTTAAAATGATTATATGGACTTACACATCCCTGTTTTTAAAGCCCCTTTGAAAGAATTAGTATGCTGCCTTAAATGGTGTTTTACTAGGATAGTTAAAAAAATTGGTGCTCCAAGGGGCATTGTCTGTACAAGTTGTGATGTAGATTTACCTGTGCACATATCCAGGACTGATGCTGTGCTCTGTCTCTGTATGTCTTTGAACTCCACCAGCCTACCACAGATCTGTCACTAACACTGTAGAGCCAAAACAGAACAAAAACAACAGGAAATGAGAAGAGTAGAACATTGGAACGAGAGCAGTAATAAAGTATTAAACTGTAAAAATGAATCCATGGTTATAGATTCACAAATGTCAGTATTTATGGATGATTTAATTCCCTTTTTCTTAAACCCAACTGTGTTTAGGACAAGTGGTCAGCGTACCTATAGACTGCACAGTTTATCAAGTTATCAAGAAAATATTCCATAAGTGTTGTAGTAGTGAAAATAACTCAGCTCCAACCTGAAAGAGATGTTAAACCTAAAGCAATAATGACTGTTATTAAACTGATGATGAAGATGATGATGGAACTTAATCGCTGTTGTATCACCTTTCACCTCACACAGTCATTTCGTTACCAACGCGTGAGCTACCCTTTTCCAGACATAACTGAGTCACTGCAGTATCTTGAATTCGCCATGTTTTAAATAATTTTGCTTCACAATCTCCCGATTGCACAGCTAGCGTGTTATTTGAACTCTCACCCTCTTCTTCCTCCTCTGCTGGTGGTCCTTTCGCCTTCGTTTCACTACAGCTCCTTTCACAAACACCCTGCATGTTGAAAATAGATCAGCCCTACAGCAACTTCTAGCAATCTCCCCTGATGATGTATATTGCGGTGTTGACAGTCTCACATCAGATATTTTTGGTTGTGTTTCTGGTTGTTATTTCAAAAGCTGCTTGAGTCACACACACCCCACATTCTGTATGCAATGTGTGTTATCTGTGAGTCCACCCAGTTGTGTCCTACCTGAATGACAGTGAAAAGCATTACCCAGAGCTGCAATGTTGCCTGTAGTTTGTCACATTGTTACTGTTTTAGAACAAATTGGACTCCTATAGATTGAATTTGGGCATCTGAACATAAATTCACAGTATTCAATTTTGTGTAATGTACTGGGGTATTTATAATTAGAGCTTTTTGTATTTATTAGAGCTATTTTGTTATTTTTTATAACGTTATAATATATTTTTTAATTTAATTTAATTTAGTTACTGTTCTCACTGTCTTGGAGGAACTGTGAGAATATAATTTCATCTGGGATTAGTAAAGTACCCCTACTGTTATTCAGAAAGTACAACTTTAACTGTGAACTTTCATCATCCTGCCATCACTGTTGTGCTAAACCAGTAAGTTTTGCAGAAGGGTCAGATATTTGCTGTCAGATTGTGTACGCTGTACTTTGGTGGCTCAAGTTTGTTTGTAAGGTTTCCTTTTGCTTCAGTCGGTCACATTCACATTGGTCTTTTGAAGTAACTTGATTTGCAGCTGCTGCATGTCACACTTGATTTTTTCTTGATTTCCACATTCGTTTTTTAGGTCTGGGAGATTAAGCACTTGAAGAGACTCCAGAGGGGCCTTTTCCTAATTTATTTAGGGCTCCTCGAGGAACCATTTTGAGGTGGGAGGTGTTCTGCCCCTCTGCAACACTTAGTCTTCTTGCAGTGGCAGTGCAAAGGTCTTTTTGTGTTGTCTAGGCCTAATGGCTGATAGGCTACACCTGATGAGGTGGGGTTACAGGCATAATTGAGGTCAGCATGGAGGAGGATGGTCATTCTTCTGGTGATTCATATATCAAAAATAATTGTTCAGTTCATCAAAACCTAATCAGCAGATTAAGCAACTATAAAAATATCCACAGGTTATTCTAAGGAATCATATATTGCAGAATTTGAAAAAAGGAAGTGCTACATCATTGTCCTGTTTATATAAAGTTCTAATTGCCCAGTTTGCTATCTGACAGACTGAAGGCTTGATCTAATACACTGAGACTGAGCAGTACGCGTCAGGTTGCTGTTAGTGTTGCTGCTGACTAGGTTGCTGTCACCCTGTGCATTTCTGTGTGTGTGTGTGTGTTGCTGACTGTGATTCTGTCAGCTGTGTGTCAGCCATCTCGACACCCACAGTGCACTTTTAACTTTTTTGGGGGGACCTTCCCTCTTGACGGCCAAATGTCCGCCTCGGCTGAGGAAGGGCATGCACACATTCACACACATTCACACACAAGTTGCTGAAGTGACCAATTATAAGAAGTGTTGGAACTAAGCAGGAATGACACAGTCTAGAGAACAACAGGAAAAAAAACACTGTGCTTGTTCTTCCTCTTAAAGGGTCAGTATGTGAAACGTGTAATTTCAGTTTTAAGCCCAATGCGATTATATGCTGCAATGTGTTGATTTAAATGTTATTTAAAGGTCTTTTAGTTGTTATTGATTAGTCTGTTGACAGTAAACTAGTAAAGAGTAAAACAGCTGCTCAGAGTCTGTCATCACATTACGTTTTGGCAGAATTAAAATTAAACACTTCAATTCAATCTCACCGTGACTCTAATAATGTTATGAGTCAGGAGCAGGCCATTTTACATCTGGTGCAGTGGGAAGCTGTCCCGCAAATGGATGATTGAATTGGTGAGGAGTAGAGAAGCACGTTTATGCATTTCAGTTTTTAAAAATATGGATATTTTTGTGTGTGTGCAAATGCAGTATTTCAATTTTTCAATTTATAGAAGTAGCAATACCTTCTGTTTGTTTGAGAATTGCTGATTGCTAGATTGATGTTACAAAGAGGAGACACTTCATAGTGAGCTGAGTGTATGGGTGCAGACTGCTCAAATGTATTCTCCTCATAGGAGCACATACGACACTTAACCTAGTGAACGTCAATTTCTCTGCTATGACTCTAAGAATGGATTTATCGCCGTCATGTTGGTTGAATGTCCAAACAGTCAACCAACATGCAGGAAGTCACAAACACGTCCTTAACTGAAATGACAAATGGAAGTTTAGTATTTCAGTTTGTTTGAAACACCTCAGATTTGTTTCTTTTCCTTTTATTGGCCAGTTTCACAATCTCAGGTTTGTGTTTCTGTTTGTAACTCAGCTCAGATCGCCAACATCCTCAGTTGTTTCTCCACTGCTGATGTTGAAACTGGTGTTTTTCTGGTACCATTTAATCAAGCTGCCAGATAGGCACCTGTGAGGTGTTTGTTTCCCTAACTCAAGAGTCTGATGCACTCCTGCTGCTTAGTTTTGCACATCAACTTTTCTCTCTAGTTAGAGCCAGTTCGTGATGTTCTCTTCAAGATAGTAGTACTTGCAGTTGTGTGAAATCTTAAGGTTTTTTTGAGTTGCTTTGTTTGTTTGTTTTGTGTTGTTTCCTGACATGGAGTGTTTTTGTTTTTGTAGATTAAGAACGGTCTTTAAAGTTTAGCTTTTTTAAGAACTGAATCAAACCCACAGATACTGATGCTCTGGACACTAATGTAGCCAAATGTATTGCTTTTCTAATCAGCAGTAGTTTTTATGATAAGCACCAATTAATATGCATTATGTAGCATAACGTTTTATTGGAACTCAGGAGTGATGCTTACAGAAAGTGGGCCTCAGTGCAGCAGCATATACATTCTGTTCAAAAATCATAAATTATTTAAATTGGATTAATCATTAATTAACATTAACATTATTTTAACTCAAAACATTTCAAAGTGACATCAAAACTACAAGCAGTGCTTAGATAAACAAAAAAATGAGAATTTTCAGAGTTATTAAACTTTTTCCTTTTGTAGACTTTTTTCTGGACAGGAACAGGAAATCTCTGCTAGCATGAATTAACAGATTATAAAACAGAAACAGTACAAAAGGAGAGATAAGACAAGGGTGCTGAAAAAAATGAAGTAAAATTAAGCATAGCAGATCAGAATCCACCAGGGACAGAACGATGATGCAGAGAGCAGGAGGACTCTCACCTCACTCCGTGTGTGTGTGTGTGTGTGTGTGCGTGCGTGTGCGTGTTCGTGTGTTGTAGAGAGAGTAAGAGTGAATGCTTATATTGCTCTGTTGGCTGCTACAGCCATGCTGACTGTCCCTATCAGTCAAGGTTGTGTCTTATTATAGGTCATTAGTCTTTCTGCTCAGCTGTGACCTTGGCGGTACCTGCAGGAGCATGTATATGTACCATAGTAGGCAAAAAAGTGTGTGTGCGTGTGTGTGTGTGTGTGTCTAAGTGTTGTTTATGTATGTGTACCTAGGCTGCAGCCTTGATGAGCACTGAGTTCTGGCTATCTGTGTGATAGATGAGTGGACACACGGGGTCACAGAGGGTCAGCTGACACACCCATATGCGGGGGGCAGGGAGTGGATGTCACTCACAGATTTAGTGCTACAGGACTAATGCTGGTCTAAAGTAAAAGTGCTGCCACCCACAATAAAAATAATGTCTGCTGTGCAGGACAATAGCTTGTGTTCTAACTGCCAACAGCCATTTACTGGTTGCTTTTCTTTTACCCATTCTGACAGTTACACTGAGACATGCAGACCACAATTGGCTATATCATCAAATTCTAACACAGCTATTAGACTCATTTTTGTGGATTTAAAGAAATAATTCAGGAGTTTACACGCCACAAAATAGTCTGGCACATAAACTCCCATAAAACCACAACATGTGGCTTTTACACTCCTTTTATTCGTGTCTTGCTTGTGTATTTGGTATTCTAATATCTGAAAAAAAATACATAGCTTGGCAGTAGCTTCATGTCAGTCCATGTGTCTAACCACATATAATGCAAATATACAACATTATATTACTCATCATAATTACAATTTTCATACACATTTTAATACTCTGAGAGACCAAGATCAGCGTGGTAGTTTAGCTCAGAGCTTGTTCCAAAATCGATGCTGTGCCGGTTGATTAGATATTTAATTTAGTATAATGTGCCACTGTTCCACTTCTAGCTTGCTCTGACAGTGAACTGTGTTTTGGATGTTGTATAGCATCAGATTGGACATAACTGATCTTAAGCCAGTCTTATTTAATAGACTAAATAAAGGTACGTTTAGGAGCTCTGAGATGCAGAAAAGCATCAAATGTTCTGTGCTAAACAGCACAGTCGTTAGAGACTCCTGCTCATAAGCATAGCCAGCATTAAATAGCAGACAGCATCAGAGAGAGAGATTTTACACTTTGGATTTTTTGAAGGTCACATGATATGACTTTACATGGCATTGTTTGTGTGCACTGACATCTGCTGGTGTTATTAATTTAAATCAGTTGCTCTATGCAGACACACTGGGTTGCTATTCCAGTGCTCTGTCCACTTAAATGTGCTGAAAGCCTTTAAAGTCTTTTGGTTTCCAGGATTGACCTTTACTATTATTGTGATGAGTTATAAATAAAAGTAAATGTAATTTGAAGTGTACAAATCATTTAAAATGTTTTTTTTTTTTGCTGTTAAATGAATCAAGAAGTTTCTGTGTATTAGTTTGTCCTTTGAGAAATGGACCACTTCAGGGTGACAAAACACAGGTGAATTTCTCTACACAACACACTCACATTGCCTGTCTTGTTGCGATGTTCAGGGAGCACTGCTATTAAGGATTTGGGGCTTACCATCCAACAGCCTATTACTTTGTGTTGCCTGAGGGGCAGCTGGCTGTTTCAGCACCTAATAGCCTTCTGTTTGCCAGAAAGAAATGCCAGGATTTGAAGACTATTACTCCAGTGTAAGAAACAGTATGTGTTACAGCTTCTGTATTTGCAGAAAAGAGTAGATATTTAAAAGGTATAAATGAAGGATAATCAGTTGTATTGGTGAGCAGGATGATGGACAAATCCAGTGTAAATCCATTTTCACGCTCATATTTTCTCACATCACTTTGTTTCTTTCCTCTTCTCCTCTGTCAGAAATCCCCCATGACTGGGTGGAGTATTTGGTCCTTGCCCTTGTGTCAAAGGGGCAATCATGGAGAATTAGATTATTGTCCCCTAATTTTCACAATTTCTACTGAGCAATCCATGCTTGTGTATGTGTTTAGTTTAAGTGCTTGTTTTCACATTTGCGACTGTCTAACTGCATGCGTGTTTGTGTGCGCGCTGTGTGGAGACTGGGGGGGCTCAGAGGGGACAGATGGCTCATGGTCTGTTCTCATCTGGTGCTCTCTGTCTGCCAAAGATCAGGCAAAAACAGTTACAGCACTCTTGTTTTTTTCAGCCCTGCACCGACTGGGAAAAAGCAGGACTTTTTATTATTCCTGTTTTATAGACAGCTTTATGAGCTCTCATAATGTTACAGTCAAAGCTACAGAAATGACATTTACAGCAGATTTTGTTTTACCTCAGTCAGACAATGAACACATGCTTTTCTTCTGTGCCTCTGTTGTGGTAAATGTTCAACTGGAAGACTGCAGCATACTTTTTGACTGGCACGTGTTTGTATTCCATCTTCCAGACTCCAAGACTTTAATAATTTATCAGGGGGATTTCTGAATTTGCTCTGCCGGGTTTTCTTAGTTCAAAGACATCTTGACTAAGTGTGTCCTGCATCAGATCGTACCCCCCTTTTTACATGCTGTATTATTTGACTTTGAAATAACAACTTTCCACAGTGCAAACAAGAAAGTAAGCAAGAAAAGATTTTTAAATGATCAAAGTTATGCAAAAGGTTTACCATGCAAATGAATACACATTCACATACCAGCTGTACATTTTGCTCAATGATGGACTATTGATATCTGATTGATCTTTCTCAGCCATGATAGCTTTATGATAATGGAGATGGGGAGCTTTTATACTTGGCTTTTCCTATTTAAAGCCTAGGAAAGAGCCTCTTGGTCTTCTGCAGGGGGCCTTGGAGACATATAACATAAAAACATCTTATACAGAGACACACACTGACTGTACAGTGTATCTTTGCAAAATTCTTACACAAAACATAAAGATGTTTCTTATATTTACTTATAATAACTAGTTCCAATGTTTTTTTGAAGACCACTTGAACATTATAACCAATGAAGACTGAGACGAAGAAAGATTAAAGGAGGCCTAAAGTGTTTTTTTTAAAAAGTCAGAAGCTTTAAACAAACAGGATGTTGGAAAGATAAATGATCAAAAAGACTGGCAACAAATCATACTACCTTAAAACTTGATTACATAACTCTGAATGTCATCTTGACTTCAGTTTCGCCATGTCCTGTTGAATTTAGGACTAGATGCCAGATGGGCATTTAGTGTCTGACTCTATCCAGAGTACTTTCAGTTATTGTAGCCGAGCTGTGGTGCTGGGCTAGTTGAACTAATGTGGAATTTACAAGGTGGATATATGCTAAAGTTAACTTGCTGCTTACATACTAAGGCTAGGATTGTAAACCAAAGAAGCTGATTCCCTTTGTGACCTCAAGAATGAATTTGAAGAAGCTGAGGGAAGCGAGGGAGTAAAGATTTTCACTAATGATGTGTGCAGTTGACGAAGTGGTTTCATCACGAGCCTCTGGTTTGAAAGAGACGTAGAAAGCTTTTTTTTTGTCTCCTGCAGGGAAGAAAGAGAGCATCTTCCTTTTCCTGCAGATCCCTGGTAATAGATACTCTATAGCTTAAACAGGCCTTATAAACTGACACAGAGGAAAAAAGCCAATTCTCTATTCAGACTAATCATGTCAGTTCAAGCTGCGCAATTTTATATGTGCTTGTTTCCCATTTACATTTTCTCCTCAGATCTTTCTTTTTGAGCATTTTGTGAGTCATCACATTTGGGACTGTAAGCTTTTGTCTTTTTCAAGTCTTTTAACAGCCTAACTTCTTTCATGTGTTACCCCCACACACACATTCAAATGTATATATTTATGAGTCACATGTACCTCTTTCTCTTGTCCATATAGACACACACACACACACACATACGCGCTATAAAACTCATTGCAGCTCCCACAGCTTATTACCTGCTGTTCAGCCAGGATCAGTTCTTACAGCCATTACAGTCCATCTACCGGTTAGTCATTTGCATTTTTATGTCACATTTTTATGTCACAAAGAAAGGAAACTCACTCACATGAAAATGTGTCTGTAGAGGACTGTCTTTTTTTTTTTTTTTTTTTAAAAAAAAAGGTTTTTTAA